>LNAC01000352.1:534446-581215 GCA_002007465.1 Ailurus styani
AGCCCGATGATTCACAGACCTGTACCCCTGGGGCAAATAATACATTATATGTTAATTAAAACAAGCAAACAAAAGAACCATAGATCCTTTGGAGAGCGCTTTGCCAGAAGCCATTAAATTTCCTGCTCTTACTATGTATCCTTTTAGTTAAAATGGTAGAGCTGTAATAGTAAAGAACATTTTAAAGAGAAAAATCTGAAATCCTTTCATCCTAATACAGTCATTTTTATTTGCATATATTCTTCTAAAATTTTCATTCATTCAGGTAATTATTGAGCTCCTATGTGTCAAATACAGTGTGTCCTCATTCATGTGTGTTTTCTTTTCTTTTCTTTTCCTTTTTGTAGATTTTATTTATTTATTTCTCAGAAAGAGAGCACAAGCAGGCAGAGTGGCAGGGGAGGGAGAGGGAGAAGCAGGTTCCCTGCCGAGCAAGGAGCCCAATGCGGGACTCGATCCCAGGAACCTGGGATCATGACCTGAATGGAAGGCAGCTGCCTAACCAACTGAGCCACCCAGGCACCCCTTCATGTGTGTTTTCAAAGCTATGTAGCTAATAGCATGTTTGTCTACATTTCATAATCCTAAGTAATTCACATCTCCTTGAAATAAATAATATCTCTTTTATAAATGGGGACCCCAGAGACCCAGATATCATACCTTGAAGGCATGTCAGTAGAAAAGCTTGCTTTAAAATTCATTTTTCCTCTTGTGATCGCTTCTACAAATAGGAGAATGTCAAGGGATCTGGTTCTAAAACACTTGATTTTTAAGGGACTTTTGAATTTAGTTAATTTTACTTTTAATTAAGGAGTTATAGTCTATGAAGGGGAGACAGAAAGTGAATAGTTTACAAATTTGTTTCTTTTCCAAAGCCCATTTTGCTTTCAGGAATGTCATAGTTTATATTTGTGCTCTTTATCTAGAAAGAATGGTATTACTGAAAGGTACCATGTTGTTTTTCTAGGGAAGTATCTATAATCTCAGAGCAAAACAGATCTTGACTGCATTTTTGGGAAAAGACAGAGTAAGAAGACTCCTGAGGTATTTAGCCATATACAGTTGATATATGTTCTGTTCAACACCGCTTGATTTTCTGCTATGTGTAGAACTATTTATATCTATTATTTGTACTACTTTTTAGATAAATCTACCAAAAACAATTTTGAGAAGCTTCATACAAAGGCTAAATGTGATCCTCTTAATAATAATAGTTGGAAGATAATATGCTTTACAAGGATTCTGAAAAAGGATATGTGTTACCTGCTTTTTCCCTCGTGTGAGGACTGGAATAAACTCGGGGAGGAATGTCTTTGCTGGTATAGTTAAAGGGGAAAATGTATCTCCCATGCCAGGAGAGAAGCTGGTTGCTTGCATTGGTTTTATTTGCTCTGCTCGGACTGCAAAATTGTTTGGGTTAATGGCTTGGGGAGGAACAATATCATGTATGTAGTCCTGTTCTGGTCTATTCCCTTTTAAAAGCATTTTGAAAGTGTTGGATCATCATGGAGAATCTGTAAGAGATTTGGTTTTGTATTTCCTCAACTGTTCCATGTTTGTTTCAAAACTAGATAGGAGTAGGGTGAGTAAACTGTACCCTAAATGGAATGAGTCCATAATTCAGAGCCTTCATTATTTCATTGGAATGGGTAATACAGCACAAAATTTTTTGTGTCATTTCCAAAGTAAGAGACAGTCCTGGGCTTGGCTGTCAAAACTAAAGTTTTGAAATACTGCTTTCTGGAGATAAAGGGATAAAAATTTAAAATTGGTGTTGTCTCCAGAAATCTGTAATATGGTTACTATAGCTACTACTCAACTAATCCAATATGTCCTCCTTATAGTTTCTTTATTGGATCCTAGCCAAGACCCTTGATGATGATAGAACAAAAAAGACTTGTGTCATTTATTTCTGATATTTCTTCAGAGCTACAGGAATTTTTCCAGGGCAGTAGCTATTTGTTACTTAATATTATTTTCAAAGACTCTAGTTATTAGAAATTGTGCTCGGTGATTTCCTCTGTGGGTTGGGAGAAAATTCTGTCTTTCAGCACTTTTTCTGCCCCTACACATTCAGCGGTAAGGACTGAGGATGCAGGCCTAGGACCCATTGGCTCGCCGAGGGATGATGTCTGTAGGTCTCTGCTGAGTCATGTCAAAAGCAGGTGAGTCACTAGGGAGGAGGTGTTCTGACATCAGGCCACACTGGATGCTTCATTCATGGAAAGGCTGTTGGAAAGAGCTGAGGATCATCAGACAACCCTACTTCTGGTTATACCTCTCCCCCTTGGTGGTTAACTGTGTGACCTGGATCGGATCAGGCCCCTCTGCCTTTTCACTCAAGACTTTCCATCTGTCTTACCTGAGTCTTTCTCTTGAGTCACTCTCCTTTGATCATCCTCAATAATTTCAGTATCCTCAAGGATGTTGTCACCTCCACTCTGCCCTAGCTACCCCCTCCCTTGGTCACACCTTGCACCTTTCATCAGCTCCATGGTCCACACTGGATCTCTGAGGATAACCTTTCTGTTCCAGCTCTCTCAATCCTGCATTCCCACTGTGCTGGCATTTCCAAATCCTTGCGTTCTTGGGTTACTTGACCCTCTTTTTTCTCCCTGCTGCCAGCCCCTACTGCCTGCAATCCTGGTCTTTTCTAGTACTCTTTTTGAAATTTTACAGTTGAACAAAGGAGGGAAGGAAGTATTATTTATGGGTTTTTTGTAGAACTTTAAAAGAACTTATGTGGTTAGCACAGGAAAGCTTTTTGTTTCAGAAAATTAGAAGTTTCTAATACTCTGACAGATATCCGTCAGTAAGTCCTGATGTTAGCTGCCATGAAGTTTTTCAACACTACCCAGCACTTCTTGGCTTTTTGGTGGTGTAATCATTCATGACAATGTTTCTGTGAGCCTGTACTTGAGGAGCTTCAGAAACAATTCCCTGGTACTAGCCCAGGGAAAACCTATTTCAGTGCAGTTTTTGTGGAGAAGACCAGCCTTGATATAAAACTGTGTTTTGTTGTTTCAGATTTATATCCAGGCACTTCTTAACCTCTCACTCTAGCTTAAGGTTTTCCTCTTGTTGATGCTTTGAGATCCTGATTATTTGGTGAGGCAGTGTTATATCAGGGTGCAGTGTGTGGTCTGTAGCAGTGGATCTCAACCGCACTTGCACTCAGTCACTTAAGGAGCTTTAAGAAAAATGCTATTGTCAGGGTGCCAGCAGCCCAGCCCAGTGAAATCCAAATTTGGGGTCAGGGTTCAGGAATAAGTATTAGAAAGAGAAGAAGAAAAATAGTTTTAATTTAAAATAAAGCCTACCTAGATGACTCGGGTGACTCTTAGGAGTAAGGATTGAGAGCCACTAGTAGAAGCCCTGATACGCAACATATGGGAGAGCTTCTGGCTTTAGGGTTATGAATACTGCCTAGGACAGGGCTTCTGAAATCTTAATACGTGCGCAGATCATCTGGGAATTGCATTAAGCTGCAGATTCCAGTTCTTGATGGTGGGGTGGGGCCCAAGAGTCTGCATTTCTGAGAAGCTCCCAGGTGATGCTAATGCTGCTGGTCACAGTGCTGCGTGCACTGCGTGAGTTGACAGGGCCTCTGTGGTATTTTACATCTAATACATAGCTACATGTGTATATAATATGGAGAGTATTGAAACCTAATCACATTTTAAGACACCAAGTAAAAAGTATTTCTGTAAAGCAGAGTCACATTTTTGTTGTTTTTATTTAAATTCCAGTTAGCATACAGTGTAATAGTAGTTTGAGGCGTACAATATAGTGATTTAACACTCCCGTACAGTACCTGGTGCTTATCACAAGGGCAGTCCTTGATCCCCATCACCCGTTTCACCATCCAACCCCACCCCCCTGCCCTGGTGCCCATCAGTTTGTTCTCTGTAGTTGAGAGTCTGTTTCTTGGTTTGTTTCTCTCTGTAAAGCAGAGTCACTTTTAAATTTAAGCTTTAGATATGTGCAGAGTTTCACATACAGAGTTAGCTCTCATTGAGGCACACCTGTACCTTCCCTGAATAAATTTTTGCTATGAAACCTTACCGTGTTAGTTATTACAGTCCTTATAGCCAAGGGCAGGAGCACTTTGATCAGATTTGTTTGAAAATACAACCTCTTTTGGCTCCTGTTTGCAGTTGGAGGGAGTATCACTCTGTTTTTATTCCCCTGACCCCCACAGCAACATTGCCCTGAATTTATATTTGGCATTGCCAAGGTAAAGGTGCTGCTGGAGGTCAAATACCTGAAGAATCTTAGACATCATGGCAGTATTGAATGTTAATATAGTAATCCTCTGTGGGTGCTCTGAATAAGGTGTTGATATTGATCTTGTCTTTGCATCGAGATTTAAAGAACCTTGGGCATTGACCACATCTATCTTGGGCAACATCCTACCTCGTGAGTTAAAGCCAAACTTACTAATTTCTACAACCCCTGACTGTTGTAATGATAGAAAAGAAACTACAACCTTATGAAGCGTCTGTGTGCCAGACACGGTGCTGGCCACTTCAGATAGTATTTCATTTGTCCCCAAAACAGTCCTGTGAAGGAGGCATTATCATCACCTTTTTAGCAGCAAGGGAACCAATGCTCAGAAGGATTTGTTATGAAGATCCAAGGTGGCACAAATGGGATTTAAATCCAGGTCCCTCTGACTCCAGAGTCATTTTCCTTTCCCCTGTACCACAACGTCGACTTTTTTGCAAATAGATAGATAGGTAGATAGATGATAGATAGATAGATAGATAGATAGATAGATAGATAGATAGATAGATAGATATTTAGATAGATAGATAGATAATAAATAAAAATATCTACATTTAAATAATTTTAGTTATGCCTTAAAAGTTTTCTTCGAAATTTTGTCAAAGGCATAAGTAGTTAATATTTTATCATCACTTTGTGGGAAACTGGTTGACTTTTATATTCTCATTTTTCTGAAAATAGTGGTTCTTAACTTTCAAAATGTCATTACCTTGCCTTCAGGCAGAACTGAACTCCGATGGGTTCAGGAAGCATATTACAAATGCCTGGGCCAGCTTTGGGAACAATTTTATTTTGCTGTTGGAACTGAATTAAGGAAGACTTAGCTTGAGTTTCTGAAACATAGATGCTGTGTTACATGTGCACTTTCTGGTCTTATATGATTTGAAGAATCTGAATATGTTTATATCCAAGAAAAACCTGCTGTCCTTGATTAGTAACAGATTTTTTGGCCTTTTTTTGCTTTAAAACTTTTTATTTTGAAGTAATTACAGATGCATAGGAAGTTGCAAAGATAGTTCAGAGAGGTTCCTTGTACCCTTCACCCAGTTATCCCAGTGGTTACATCTGACATAAGTATCACACATGATGAAAGCCAGGAAATTGACATTGGTAACAATCCATGTGTGTAGTTCTTTGCGGCTTTTTGACAGTTGTGGATCCTGTAACCACTATCTCAATTAATTATAGAACTATACCCTCATAGCAAGCATCTCCCCCAGTTAAAGTCAATCCCTCCCCTGTACCATCCTTAACCTCAGCAGATGCTTCTGTCAACAGAATGTCTAATTCAAAATTGAATATTATATGTATGAACCACTTGATCTCTCATAGTTACACACTGAGTCAGCTTACATCAGTAATGATCAATACCAAAGTTTTAAGGGCTGATCATAGTTTCCATGATCTACCTCGGGCACTTAATGCCTACTAGATTTTATGACTTCTGCTGGGTTTTATGTCTTTTATCTTATAGATCTTTAGAAAATGCCTTGTAGAAATCAGATTGTTTGATGTCTTTATTTACTTTTGAAATTTCAGAAGTATATGAAACTATAAAGTGATATATATATTATATATATATATAATATATATATAGTGATATAGTTATTATGTGTCAGTATAGGAGAGCTCCTTGGGCACTATGTCAGGGTACACTCATTATAGTGGGTTGGTAAACTCCTCTAAATTGCATGCAGAATTTTTGGGTATATGTATATGTAGGTATGGATATGTAAGTCAACACTTGCACCATATTTTCAAGGGAGTTCTTGATCTGAAAATAATCATTAAAATCCAGGACTGTGCTAAATAAATAAACAAACAAAAATATAAATATAAATATGAATATAAAAAACTAAGGGGCACCTGAGTGGCCTAGTTGTTAAGCTTCTGCCTTCCACTCAGGTCATGATCCCAGGGTTCTGGGATGGACTCCCACATCGGGCTCCCTGCTCAGCGAAGAACCTGCTTCTCCCTCTCCCTGCTTGTGTTCCCTCTCTAGCTGTCTCTCTGTGAAATAACTAAATATAATCTTAAAAAATAATAATAAGGGCGCCTGGGTGGCTCAGTGGGTTAAAATCGCTGCCTTCGGCTCAGGTCATGATCCCAGGGTCCTGGGATCGAGGCCCACATCGGGCTCTCTGCTCAGTGGGGAGCCTGCTTCCTCCTCTCTCCTCTCTCTCTGCCTGCCTCTCTGCCTACTTGTAATCTCTCTCTCTGTGTCAAATGAATAAATAAAATCTTTAAAAAAAAAACCCTAGAAGAAAACATAGGCAGTAATCTCTCTAACATCAGACTTAGCAACATTTTTCCAGATATTTTTCCTCAGGCAAGGGAAACAAAAGCAAAAATAAGCTATTGGGACTACACCCCCCCCAAAAAAAGCTTTCACACAGCAAAGGAAACCAGCAACAACCAAACAACCAACAACCAAAACATTAACAACCCAAACAAAAAGGCAGCCTACTGAATAGAAGAAGATATTTGCAAGTGACGTATCTGATAAGTGGCCACAATTGAAAATATATAAAGAATTTATACAACTCAACACCCCCAAAAATCTGATTAAAAGAGGCAGAAGACCTGAACAGATATTTTTCCAAAGACATACAAATGGCCAACAGATACATGAAAAGATGATCAACATCACTAATCATCAGGAAAATGCAAGTCAAACCTACAGTAAGATATCATCTCACACCTGTCAGAATGGCTATTATCAAAAAGACAAGAAATAACAAGTGTTAGCAAGGATGTGGGGAAAAAAAGGAACACTTGGACACTGTGGGTGGGAATGTAAATTGGTGGAACCATTATGGAAAACAGAACAGAGTTTCCTCAAAAAATCAAAAATAGAACTACCATATGATTCAGTAATTCCACCTCTGGGTATTGACCCAAAGAAAATGAAAACCCTAATGAAAAAGGTTTATGCACTTCTATGTTCACTGCAGCACTATTTACAATAGCCAAGACATGGAAGCAACCTAAGTGTCCACTGATAGATGAGTGGATAAAGACAATGTGGCATATACACAATGAAATATTTCTCAGCTATAAAAAGAATGAAATTTTGCCATCTAGGACAACCTGGGTAGACCTAGACAGCATTATACTGAATGAAATAAGTCAGACAGAGGAAAACAAATATTATATGATTTTACTTATATGTAGAATCTAAAAAAGAAAAGAAAATATAGAGTCATAAATACACAGAACAAAGTGGTGGTTGCCAGAAGGGAAAGGGTGAAGGGATGGGCAAATGGGTAAAGGGGATTAAGAGGTACAAACTTCCAGTTATAAATTAAGTCATTGGGGGGTGGGGAGGTGCACCTGGGTGGCTCAGTGGGTTAAGTGTCTACCTTCATCTCAGGTCATGATCCCAGGGTCCTGGGATCTAGCCCCTCGTTGGGCTATCTGCTCAGTGAGGAGTCTGCTTCTCCCCCTTTCTCTCATCTCTTTCACTCTTGCTCTCTCTCAAATAAATAAAATCTTTAAAAAACAAAAAAATTAAATAAGTCCTAGGGATATAAAGTACAGCATAGGAAATATATATGGTAACAGATGTAACTGCACTTAATGTGGTAAGCATTTCATAACATATATAAAGAGTTGAATCACTATATTGTACATTTAATACTGTTTCATCTATACTTAGAATTTTTAAAAATTTAAGAATTAAGTGAGTATACATAAAGTACTGACAATGCTTGGCACATAGTAAGCACCATACAAAGACTTGTTAGGATCACTTTCACAGTACTTTCATTTCTTCACTGTCACTCACTTCTCAGCCAATTCTGACCCCACCACTTTACCATAAACAGTATTTACTAAGAATATCAATGGCCTCTATCTTGCTAAATCCAACAAATATTTTTCAGTTATCATTTTACTTGAGGTCTATACAGCAGCTGACAATCGATGTTAATACTTTCTTCTTGTAATATTCTCTTTTCTAGTCCAGGACTTCAATTACCACCTATCTCTCCTGTCTTGCCCTTCTTTATCCATAGCCCAGACCTTTATTCTATGCTCCAGACCTCACAAGGCCAGAGATTACCTGGACATCTCCCTTTGGATGTCTCAAAAGCATCTCATAAGTACTATGATCTGACCATGATCTTTCTCTCTCTACCCTCTCATCTTGAATACTCTATTTTTTCAGTCCCTCTTCACCTGGTTGCCCCTACACCTACTTTGGATTTTAGTTGAAGAATCACTTCTTCAGGAAACCCTGGAGTGAATGCCCTCAAACTTTTATAGCATCTCTCTTCTTCTCAGCTACAATCAGAAAGACGGTAAGCTACACAAGAGCAGGGATGTCTGTCTTCTCACGACCGTATCCCAGGACCTAAATGTATCTCCAGAGCCCTTTTATTTGCACTGGGGTCTCTCTGATCTCTTTAACGAATATCAACTGTGCCACTTTGTGCCAGGCTAAGACATTACTAAGAGATAGTTAGAACTTGACAGAGTGCAAAGAAATCTAACAGGGGAGAGTAATCTAGCCCCCAAATTACTTTCAATTGCGATAAAAAGGCTCATGGATCACAGTCTTTTTTAAAGCCTAAGGAGATCTGTCCCTTGAACAACCAACACTATGCACATCCTGAAATGATGCAATGGGTCCAGGTAATCAGTGTAATTGTGTGGAGGTCTACCTTTGTGTTTACGCCTCGCCTATCGCTTGGGTAGTGGTACCCAATCCTACCTTAGCAAGCCAACTGCTTTTAACCCAGCACACCTGTGACCCCAATACACACAGCTCGCGAAGAGGTCTCCTGTACCCGCAGGCAGCTACAATGCCGCCGGAAGTGTGAAGGGGAAAGTCCGAGGGAGGAAGAGCCCATGAATGTTTTAGTGAACGGTCTGCATTTAAAGGTGGTAGGGGCACATAAGGCTGAAAGAGAACCGAGCAAAAGTCGCACCGGGGAGAAGAGCGAAAAATGACAGAGGACCGGAACACGCCTCGTGGAACCCAACTCCACAGAACCAGTCCCGCGAGACTCCAACGAATTCCCAGGGCTTCTCTCAAACACCAGGTAAACGCCCGTAGGGGCGGGGCCAGAAGGGACGGCGGCGCCGGGCAGCTCCGGACGGCGCGCAGGAGTCTCAGTTCTCGCGATCTTTCCGCAGCCGACCCTCCACGGGGAGTCCGAGAGCGCGTGCTGGCTGAAGCGCCGGGAGGGCGGAGACTGTGTGGCACAGAGAAACCCCTTTGCCCTACGGAAGCCTGCGAGGAAGGGTGGTGACCGCTGCCCCGTCCCATTGTCCCGATGCCCAGTGCCAGCGCAAGCCGCAAGAGTCAGGAGAAGCCGCGGGAGATCATGGACGCGGCGGAAGTGGGTGTCCTCCTTCCCCGGGCCGAGGAGGACAGATCCCCTGGGCCGCACGGCGCTGAGGGAGGGAGTAGTAGGGTGAGCGGGGCCCTGCCTCCGGCTCCCTGTTGGCACTTGGCTTGCAGGCCGCGGCCCCGGGGCCGGGGATGTCCCGAGCCCTCACTGGGCTTCCAGGGCTCTTGCGCGAGCAGCGTGGCCAGACGCACCCCGGATCTCCTTTCTAACAGGGGCGCTTGGGAGGCCTAGCGGAACAGAAGCGTGTCCCGGGGTGGGGTGGACGTGGAGCTCCGACTGTCCCGGAAGTGGGAGCGTCGGGGTCACACTTATACCTCCCTGGGTTAGGCACGTCCTTCATGTAATCCGCCCCTACTCTTCACCCCGTGAGATTTTAATGTCCGCTAGTAATCGACTTTTTCCTCAGCTCTCGTGTTCCTAGTGTTTTTGAGAGTAATGACAGTAAAACGATCTGCCGATATGTTTAATGACCTTTTGCTATGTGACAGCTTTAAAGAACTCGTGCAATTTTTATTTACTTTCTCCCTTCTAGTGGCCCAGTGAGGTAGGTAGGGAAGTTTGCAGAGCAAGCATTTGAGATGAAGTGATTCAAAATCGTGTGGGTAATTAATAATACCCAGTGGCCCTTCAGTGCTTAAAAAAAATGAAAGTTTGAAGCCGTCCAGCAACTTAGTGTGCTGTAGGATAACTGGGCCTTAATCCCCCCTATCCAGCTCCTAATTTTTCTCTTGAAGAGTTATTAATTTGTGATAAGCTACATAAGGGATGGGTCATCTTAATAATATCAGGTGGAATAAAAGCTGAAATATGAACAGTACTGATAAGTGACCCCTGTATTCACACGCTGTAATCGATTTATGCTGGCCCCACGCTTTGTTGTGTGACTCTATTAGGGCTGGGTTATTTTTGTCTCTAGGTGTATTTTTTTTTAATTTGAAAAAAAAAATGTTGAGTATTCACCTTAACATGTCTGGTTTATTTTGATATATAAACACAAACTCCGGTATCTGCCAGATCTAAAGGAGAGGATTCCAGCAGGTAGCTATAAATCTTGATCTAATTATATAAACTATGCTCTCTTACAGATAGCATAGGTCTAGATAATAAAGTAGACATTGTGGTGGAATTATGTCATTTTATAGCTAGAAGAATCTTAAGATATCATTTTAGAAGTAAAGTGAGATTACAATAAAAGGCCATTTATCTATTCTGTAAGTGTAGTTTGTTGTTAATAGTCTATACAATAGATCTTCTGTTTCCTTCTCGTAACTTTAAAATGTAATAAGAAATTAGATATTGTCCATTTCTAACCCCCGGCAGCCCTGTATGCTGAAGGTAGTTTTAGAAACAGGAAGCTGGTGAATATTTTTGCCATTTTACAGAGTTGTAGTAGTTTATATCCAACATCTCCATTTCTAAAAACTGAGGACATTTGTTGCTCAGAAAGCTTACCCAAAAATGTTGGTTCTCTTTGAACATCTCTTCCTGTAATAGGAAGTTAATAAAACTGTGGTGCTTCATCCTGCTCCCTTCACAGAGGCAATTTATATCCTTGCTTTGAAGTCATTTAATGTTCTTTTTGAAGAAGGTAGTTAAGATGTGTTGTATATGTGTGAAAATTTTATATTTGAGTGCTGTTGTGTATGATACATCCATCAGGGACTGGTGATCTTCAAAATAAATTTAAAAACTTTCTGTACTTTAAAACTACTGGCTCTTTAATAAAATGGTCCTAAAAGTTAAAGTGAATTCATTTTTATATACTGTTATTTGTATGTGTGTGTATACTGTGCTATTTGTGTCTAAATAAAAAGTCATGATGCAAAACCATTTTTTGTAGGATTATGCTAAAGAAAGATATGGAGTATCTTCGATGATACAGTCACAAGAAAAACCAGGTTAGTAGCTCTTTGATAATTAAGCCTCTTTTTTTTCCTTCCTAATTCCAAGAAAGCTCTTCATGAAGTAAGTTTGGCATAACTCTGAAGGCATAACTCTGAAAAGGTTAAATGATAACCCAAGCAGGTGCCTTAACCCTGCATAATCATTATCAGTCTAGAGTTACTTCTCTAGAAAGGGAAGAAAAATACATTAAAGAGTTTACTTTAAATGGTAAGTTATATTAAAAGGATAAGACCAAAATTTAACTAAAATTTAGCTCTAGCCTAGAAGATAATGAAGAATGGTTACTATTAACTGCCTTCATTATATGCAGCCTTTTTTGCATGTTTTATGGAGCCACCTCCTTTCCTTTTCCCCCTTCACTTTATATTTCTTTGAAATTGACTTGTCACATGCTGTTTCTCTCAGATCTGTAGGTTTTCTCTTTCTGTTTATTTCCTCCTTTTGTTTGTATTTTTATATATTTGTATGTATGGAATTTCAGCAGACTTCTCTTACTCTCAACTATTTAACCATCACTTTTCTTTTGGTAGACACCCCTGATCATTCAAACTTTGATACAATTGCAGACCTTTAAGTTCTGGCCCATCGGAAGTACTAAGTACTTCTTTCTGTTTTCTTTCTTTCTTATTTTTTTTTCTTTCTCTCTCTCTCTTTCTTTTTTTCTTTTTTTCTCTCTTTCTTTCTCTCTCTTTCTTTCTCTCTTTCTCTGTCTCTTCTCTTCTTCCTTCCTTCCTTCCGATTTAGAAGCCTGCCTGTGAATTTTATGCTTTGGAAATAAACCTTCAGGTCGGTTTTATTGTACTTTGGGATTTGATTTATTACACCACCACAAAATCACTTTTACTTCTCAACTTTCTTGGAAAAATGTACAATGTAAGACAAATGGTTTGCTAAGAATAAACTATTTCCAAAAGCAAAGATGGTGGAGTAAAATAATTTAGTATAAAATGGAATACAAACAATATAGTATAGAAGATGACATTCCCCTGCCAGGACAAGCAGGAGGGGTGATTTGAGACTTTTTTTCGGCTTCAGTATCTTCCTGAATTGGAATTCCTTGAACCATAACAAAGAAGCTCACTGGAGCTTCAGTCTCTTATATGAGCCCCAATTACCTATTGCAGTACAGTTCCTATTTGGCTGGCAAAGCCAGACTACTGTCTTCCACTTAAAATTTCTTCTCATGGGGTGGGGTGGGGGGAGGCATAACAAACTATGTATGTCTCCTGGTTACAGTAATATAACAGGAAAATTCTGCCTTTGGTTTATCACTGGTAAAATCCTAATACTTGGTTCAACACGAAGTTTCCTTCGCATGTGCTTCCGTTTCTCCAAATTCCTTTGTTCAAATGCTAGTGACTTGAAAGTGCGGAAGAGGCAGATTTTCAAACTGAAATCCTGCTGCCTCTAATCATTGTCAGCCAGTCACACTTGTGAGAGTGTGACATGTGTCTCAAGTATTTGTGAATGTGTTGAAGGTTGAGAACCCCTGTGCTAATTAGTTGGAATGCTACAGAAAAGAAGGAATGATACTCTTTGTTTTCAAAAGTAGTTTTAAGGGGCATCTGGATGGCTCAGTTGGTTAAGCATCTGCCTTGGGCTCAGGTCATGATCTCCGGGTCCTGGGATGGAGCCCCGAGCCTTATACCCCATACCACATCAGGCTCTCTGCACAGTGGGGAGTCTGCTTCTCCCTCTCTCCCTCTGTGATCTCTCATTCTTTTCAAATAAATAAATAAAATCTTTTTTAAAAAAGTACTTTTAAAATTACTCTAATCATGCCACTTATTTATAAACTCATTCTTTTAGATTTATGTTACTCTTGTTTCATTTGGTTTTGAGTTTTGACTGATTAGTTAATAAGTCATTTGCTTTTTCAATCTTGGCATTTTCAGATTTGTCTTTTAAAATTTTATGCTGCTTTGTCTGTCTTTTCTCTTTCACACTTTCTTTTGACTGAGTTTACACAGCAGATTTGGAAGTTGGCTTAATTTATAAGGTCTGTTGGCAATGTTCTGCAGAAATTTTCCTGTGATACCTCATGGCTTAAAAATTCCTCATTCTTTCTCTTTGTTTCTGGCAATAAAAACCATGGTGTTCTGTAAATCAAATTCTGTCTAAGCTGCATCTTTGCTTCAAGAGACAAGTTATAAATACATTTAGCAAAGTAGGTAAAATATTTCTTTGATTTTCATTATTGCATATTTAAAATAAAATGATTTCTGGATCATGATTGCCTTATATCACTATCTTGACATAGATGTTTTGTTACAGTTTTCCTGATTCTGGAAATTTTGTCACAGTTTTTCTGTTTCTGGGATTTCTGGATAAATATCGTATTTTGTTATTAGCATTGGGGGGCTCACAGCCAAAAAGGGAATTTATTGGTTCACATAACTATGGGAAACAAAGAATGAGAGAGCACACAGCATAATTGAATCTAGAGGTTCAGGCAGCATCTACACTTCCTATCTTCACTTTTTCGCTCCACTTCCTTTAGGTTATTGGCCTTATTCTCTCATCCTGCCATCTCAGGTACTGGGAAAGGTAGTGGCTGCAGCCCAGGCCTATACCATCTCAGCTCAGGAATCCCAAGGAAGAGAGCTTCATTCCCATGTCTCTATTCTAAGTCCCACAGAAGGACTTTGATTAGTTCATTTTGAGGAACATGCCTTCCCTGGATCATTCTCTGTGTCCTATTACCATGACTACCCAGACCTGGCAGAAAATCCTCCCTTGTGTGGTTGACTTACATACTGTGGCAGGCAAGGGAAAATACCATGTCCATTGAGGCAAAGGCAAGTAAAGACAGGCTGTATTTGGCCCTATAAGTCATTGAAGTATTCAGGAGATTACATTTTGAAAGTATCTCTTTGACTCCAATGTAGACTAATTAGGGGATCAGGGGAATGACAATTGTAAGGCTATTGCTGTAGTTTAGACAAACTAAATGGTACTTTGGTTTGAGATGATGTCAATGAAGATGAAAGAATTGATAGACTTTAGAGACATACTACATTTCCTAAAACTTGAAGCAAATTGCATATGGAGAATGATAGAAAAAAGGTGTTGTCAGAGATCGAAAATTACTTAATACAATACCAAGTACTTATGCTAACTGTCAAACCAAAATACCTATGACTTTGTAAATTCTGAATTGAAAAATTGTTTTACTTATTTGCTGCAGATCGAGTTTTGGTTCGGGTTAGTGACTTGACAGTACACAAAGCTGATGAAGTTGTTTGGGTGCGTGCAAGGGTTCATACAAGTAGAGCTAAAGGTAAGATTCATTTCATGATTATGGCCCTTTTGGTAAGGACTCTGAATTTTTTGTCTTGCAAATTCCTCAAAGACCAAAATAAATCTTTAAAAACAAAACAAATACATCTGTTTTCTTTCTTAAATCACTGTAAAGCATTGATCCATGTTTACGTTCTTACAGGACATCCTTGGGATGCCTGGATGGCTCAGTTGGTTAAACACCGACTCTTGATCTCAGCTACAGTCTTGACCTCTGGGTTTTGAGTTCAAGCCCCACGTTGGGCTCCACCGTGGGCATAGAGCCTACTTAAAAAAAAATTAATAAATGACATCCTTAAAAATAATTTGACCTTAGACTCAAATCTAAGACTTTAAGGTACTTTTCTAGCATCTCTCAGAAGTTTAAAGTTTTGTTTTTTGTGGGTTTTTTTGAGTTGGGGGAGGGGGAGAGAGAATCTCAAGCAGGCTCCACACTGAGTGCGGAGCCCAACACGGGCCTCTGTCTCACAACCCTGAGATGATGACCTCTTTATAAATGAAGATAATGATGCTTCAAATGATAAAGCTATTCACCCAAGAAACACATAGTAATTGGTAGAATATGAACAGAATGTGGTTTTCTAAGACACTTAGTCTTCCCAGCAGAGCTAATTACCTCTGTGAAATCTAATACAGTCTGTGTTACATTTCTTGTTTTAAAATGTTTATTATAGAATTAATGTATGCCATTTTATACATGTATCTCATGTATGTATGCATATACCTTACTCTCAAGATCACTACAACTAAAAGTTTGTCTGCTCTTCCAATATACTTCCCCCAAGTAGCTGAATACTGTTGGTCTTTGAGAAAACTGGTAGTTTTAATTTTTTCAAAAATGTTGATTTGCCTTTCTGAAAGTTTGGGCCATTTATTCTACCAAAGGATAATCACATTGTATTTTAAGCCTTCATTTAGTTGTCTTTTTCCCATTAAACTGGGAGCCTTTGTATGTTTCCTAAACATAGTGATTTAGCAAATTAAAAGATACCATGCAAGCTACATGTAGGCCTGAACCAAGAATTTTTCCCTTTGCACTCATCCCCCAGATGGAACAATTCGAGTATCAAGGATAACTGCAGTGAATTGAAACATATCAGATATTTTTAAATCCATAAACTTATAATAACACTAAGATAGCCAAAAAATCTGGTTGGTTACCAATGAAACAAGCTCATTGTTTTGACAACTAGTAAATAAAGAGAAAGTACCACTTCTGTATGAATTGTGTAGCACTGGCTAACCAAATGGTAGTTAGGGGAAGTTGCTGGAGAAGTATTCCAGTAATAAAATGGAAAAAAAAAAAACAAAACACATGTCAGAACTTCATCATTTTGTCCCTAGTAAATTACCCAGGCATTCATCACCAGTGACTGCTAATACCAGAAATATTTTATGTCTATTTATGAAAGAACTCAACACCACCATTGCAGTAGTCTTGCCTAAAAAACTGTACCTGAATCACATGCGGCCTTTAGATCTAACCGCCAACTTAACAGGAAAAACACAGGACAAAGGAATATGTTAAGTAACAGTGAGGATGCAATCAACAAAATCTAGACTATAGAAAGCTACTGGGCAAAAATGACCTCATCTCTTAGACAAATAAATTGAAAAAGGAGGGATGGACTTAAGAACTTTATCTCTCAATGGTCACTTATTTGGGTCAGAAGTTAAATATATAGTTAAGTAAATGGAGGAAGGAAGGACACTTGAGACTCTCAGAAATTTGAACATTGGATGTTTGATGTTAAAAATTTATTTTTTTAAGTTGATGTAAAAGTACTGTGGTAATGTTATTTTTTAAAAGATCTTATCTCTTAGGTATCCATACTGAATTATATATCAATGAAATAATGTGGCTGAAATTTGCTTCACAGTAGTGCAGGAATCGAGGGATATGAGGATTGGGATAAAGCTGAAACAAGAGTGACCATGAGTTGATAATTATTGAAGTACATGGGGATTATAGGTAGATATTGGTATCATTTACAAACAATGATCTTTTTGTCCTTTTTTTTCAAATGTTTATCTTATTTTTTGTTTCTCTTTGCAATGATTAGTAGATTCTCCAGTACTATGGGGATTCCCTGAATAAAGAATTTTTCAAATAGCAAAGATTTAAACTTCTGATGAATTATTTCATGACTTTGGTGTTCTGCATAAAATGTCATTAGAAAACAATGCCAGAGTTTAAAGACTAGATTAAAAGAAGTTTTCTTCTAGTCCAAATTTCCTTTTACAGAAATAGATGTTAAATTTTACTAGATCTTTTTTCATCAGTTTTTTTCCCTCAAAATATAATTGTGTTGAGTGCATTTATATAGAGGTTCATACACTATTCTCTCTGCTTTTGTGTTTTTTGAAATTTTCTATGTAATAAAAAATTAAAATGCAGTTGATCCTCTTTATTCATGGATTGTGTATTTGCACGTACTTCTGCTTGCTAAAATGTAGTTGTAACCCCAAAATCAATACGTGCAGCACTTTTCACTGTCATTCACAGAAATGCCAGACATGCACATATGCAGAGAGGGAAAAAACTTGAGTTTGCCCAATGCACATGTTCCCAGCCAAGGTCAAACAGTGATGCTCTGCCGCCTTCTATCAGCTCTCTTAAACAAGTGTTCTTTTACAATCTATTTAATGCCAAATTCTTCATAGTTTTGTGCTTTTTGTTGGTGTTACGGCTGTTTACAATAGGCACCAAGCATAGTGCTAAAGTACTTTCTAATGTTCCTAAGTGCAAGAAGGCTTATGCCTTGCAGAGAAAATACATGTATTAGATAAGCTTCATTCAAGCATGAGTTACAATGCTGTTGGCTTTGAGTTCAGTGTTAATGAATCAACAGTGTATATTATAGAGTGTGACTTCAAACAGAAATACCCACAAAACAAGGTTATGTATTGATGGACTGTTGAAAATATTGTGACCAGAGGCTCACAGGAACCTAACCTTGTATTTCCCCTAGGAGCAATGGTTCGATGTTTGCAAATTCATTGTTCCTGCTGACTTTATAGAACATAACCACCACAAATAACGAATCAGCTCTTTGTAATTGTAATGATTTATAATAGTTGGATTTCTTAATGTTGAACCATTTTTGGATTCTTGGAATAAACTGAATTTGGCAAAGGTGTGGGTAGTATTCTTTTAGTATAGTACTAGGTTAAGTTTCAGTGTTTTTTCCCTTGGAATTTTACGTTAATCTGGTTTTCATCATTTTTTATTGGAAAACCTTAATTATTTTGTTTTTAAGTTTGTATATATATGTGTATCTGTGTTTAAGCTGTAAGTTACCCAAGTAATACATTGATATCTTTACATGAATTTTTTGGAGAATATAGAAGTGATACTTCCTTTTTTATTCTCTACACCCTATCTTCTGCCTCAACCTTTCTGTTAATTCTTAATAATTTGTTTAGTGTCTTTCTAAAAATCTTTCTTTTTAATGTACATCTGCACATATTCACGTATACAGGTTTTAGTTTTGTGCCTGTGACTTTTAACTTGTCTTATTTTATGTAGATGATATATTTTGTATGTTCTTTTGCAACTTTTTAAATTTCCAATTAACAGTGTCTCTTGGAAATCTTTCCATGATACTAGTTACAGGTCTGCATAAGGTAGTATTTCTCCAAGGTAGATCTCTAGAAGTGAAATTGTTGGGTTGAGGGCATATGTGTGCATATTTAAAATTAATTATACCAGATTATCCTCCAAAAAAACTGCTCAGTTAATACTCCCAAAAGTATGTGACAGTACCACTTTCCCTATATTGTTACCAATAATGATCATCAACGTTTTTTATTTCTGCCAAAGTAGATTATCTAGGGGCACCTGCATGGCTCAGTTGGTTAGTCATCATCTGCCTTGGGCTAAGGTCATGATTCTAGGGTCCTGGGGTCGAGCCCCACATCAGGCTCTCTGCTTTGCGGGAAGCCTGTTTCTCACTCTGCCTGCTGCTCCCCCTGCTTCTGTGCACTTGCTTTCTCTCTCTCTCTCTCTCAAATAAAATCCTTTAGAAAAAAAAAGGTTATCTGAAGAAAAATAAAATTTTAGGGTTTAAATTTGCAAAACCCTACTCCCTTCTTCCTTACATAGGAAAAATTGAGAGTAGATATGACTCACTTGGAAGTATTCAGGTGCCTTAACTCCAAAAGTAGTAACACATTAAAACTGAACTTGGGGGAAATAACCCATGCTTGGGATTTCAAGTAGAGCAAAGCACTAGAAAACCACAAATAAGGAAATGGAAGTGTCAAAATCATAGTGTCAGAAGTATGACAACTAGAATCCTGTTATGTCAAAAAAATATATTTTTATGGGCGCCTGGGTGACTCAGTGGTTTAAAGCCTCTGCCTTCAGCTCAGGTCATGATCTCAGGGTCCTGGGATTGAGGCCCGCATCAGGCTCCCTGCTCGGCAGGGAGCCTGCTTCCTCCCCTCTCTCTGCCTGCCTCTCTGCCTACTTGTGATCTCTCTCTCGCTGTCAAATAAATAAATAAAATCTTTAAAAATATATATTTTTATAACATTCTTAACGGTAGTATTTCATACATTTTTTTTTAATTTTTTTTATTTCTTTATTTGACACAGAGAGAGAGAGAGATCACAAGTAGGCAGAGAGGCANTCTTAACGGTAGTATTTCATACATTTTTTTTTAATTTTTTTTTATTTCTTTATTTGACACAGAGAGAGAGAGAGATCACAAGTAGGCAGAGAGGCAGAGAGAGAGGAGGAAGCAGGCTCCCCGCCGAGCAGAGAGCCCGATGCGGGCCTCGATCCCAGGACCCTGAGATCATGACCTGAGCCGAAAGCAGAGGCTTTAACCCACTGAGCCACCCAGGCGCCCAGTATTTCATACATTTTAAAAAATTAAATCAGATTTCTTACTAGGTTTATGTATCCTATCCCTAAAATCAAGTGGTTTATACAGGAGCAAGGAGGAATTTTTGACTCTTGGCGATACACTTAAAATTTATTTCTTTAGATTGTGAAAGCTTTTGAGCTTAAGCCTGCAGAAAGAATAATTGAAATATCTTTGACTCCTTTCAAATTTTATGTATACTACATTGAAGTCATTGGCACAAAATGCTTCTCCTTCAGTACTATCCTTTCTGAAAACTTACTTATTCTTCCAAAATAGCTCATTTATTTTGATTATCAGATAGTTTAGAACCTCAGTTTATATACATGCAAGAATATTTCAGGGGAAATAACAAATGGAAAGTACTTTAAAACATTTAGGTCTTTGCTGTTTTATTCAGTAATGAATTAACATAAGTGATGAAGGAAAATGTTAATGTTGGGTATTAGGAAGTTAAGGTACATTACCTAAATAATGAATGCAGGAGCTTGACAAGCTAAAAGACAGTAGGAAGAGATGAAAACGTAAGATTGCCTCACATCTTGGATAACGTAGTTCTCCCACAAAAGTCTCCTTTATTACTGAGCTATCACCATAATGGAGATGGGGGTAAGCTTTTTTGTCCTGACTATGACCATGTTTGTTCTTCAGCTTAGAAATAAAGAATGCACCAAGTGCTATAAAATTTATCAAACTTTACATTTTTCTAAAACAGGACTCCTGTGTAAACTTAAGAAATAAACTGCCTCTTCTAAAAACTTAAGAATCAAAATACAATGCAAATTCTTAACTGTTAAGGAGCTAAATTTAAAATATCCAAAAATAGCAAATTCATTCAGCTATTTTGAACATGGACTTTATCACTTTATCTTCCTTTCTATAAACTGTCTCCTGTTTGGCGGGTTCCAAAAAGAAAGATGAGTAATATTTAGCAGTTGATTAGTCTGTCTTTTAAAATTCCAATACTGACTTACACAAAGAGGACTTTTTTTGCTAAAGTGAGAAATAACATATTTCCTTCTTAGAATAAAAGGTACTATATGGATATAGTAAAAATTAAAATTCTAAAGGTTCAAAAAAGATGTAAAAGAAAAGGGCTTCAAGGTGGCTCAGTCAGTTAAGCGTCTGCCTTCTGCTCAGGTGGTGGTGCCGGGGTCCCATGATGGAGTCCCACATTGGGCTCCAGTCCCGCATCAGGCTCCCTGCTCAGCCTAGAATCTGCTTCTCCCTCTGCCCCTCCCCTTGCTCATGCTTGCTCTCTCACTCTTTATTTCTCGCAAAAGTAATTTCAAAAATCTTTAAAAAAAAAAAAGATATAAAAGGAAAAATAGAGGTCTCACAATTCTAGCTTCTCCATCTCATCACAGTCTCTTCCCCCCAAAATAACCCCTGTTGTTTCTTGTGTATCCTTCCAGGAAAAAAATGGATTTACAAGCATGGGTATATTCTTTGTTTTTTTTAATTTACATAAAAGGGCTGGCAGTTCACATGCTGCTCCCTGTTATCACTCACCAATGTCTATGAGATAGTGCCTTGCAAAATGCGGAACAAAGCAGGTCATGCAGTGCTGTGTATCACCAACCAGAGCCAAGGAAGGAACAACTTTGTTTACTAACAGCCAAGAACTTGGTATCGAAAGTACTTGATAGAAGTAGTCTGAGTGGACAGGTCTACTTACCAGGAAACCAGTACTGGATTTTTGTGGGGGGTTTTGAGTCTTTTAAAAATCTTTTGAGTGGACCATCAAGGCTCTAGTATTTGAAAGTGCTCTGAACACCAAAAACCTGGGAACCATAGCATTAAAGTCACATGTAGATCATTCCACTAGTAAAGACTGCTTAAATAATAAGTAAGTGATAATAGAGCTTCAGTGCTTTCATAGAAATAATACTGTTATGAACATCTTTGTCACTGTGACTCTTTCCATACTCAATTTCCTTAACATATATTTTTTTAAAAAGATTTTATTTAAGAGCATGAATGGGAAGGGGGAAGGGGCAAAGGGAGCAGGAGAAGCAGACTCCCCACTGAGCAGGGAGCCAGACCCTCAGAATTGTGACCTGAGCTGAAGGGAATCACTTAACCAACTGAGCCACCCAGGTGCCCCCTTAACATACATTCTAAGAAATACACTTCTTGATGCAAAGAGAACGATTTTAAGCTTTTAATGCCCATTGCCAAGTGATTCTCCAAAAGCATATACAAGTTTATCTTGCCGTCACCAACTTACAGAGGAACAGTTTTCACTTAATTCTCTCAAGCATTAAGTAACATTACATATTTTTTAAATTTCTGCTGATTTGAGAAGTAAATTATGTGTCATCATTGTTTGCTTCAACTTGCATTACCTTCATTTCATTTTTTCCCTTATATTTACCTACACGGGTTTTTTCTTTTTCTTTCAAATGATTTGTTCTAGTTTATTGCCCATTTACCTATTGGAATCTCAGTGTCCTTTACTTATAAATCTTTATGATCACTATATGTTAAAGATGTTAACTCATATAGGTTAGAAGTCATTCAGCAAATAGTTTTTTCTGGTGTTTCAGTTTTTTGTATATAGATATTCTGAAACTTAAACTTAGGAAGGTCTCCCCTGCGCTTTCTTACAGTTTAATATTCAGTTTCATTTTTTACTCAGTTTTTTATTCGTTGGTTTTTTTTTTAATTTCCTGAATTCTATCTAGAATTAGAATTTTTCTCTAATAGGGTCATTTGAATTTATTTTTCTGTTCCATTGAGCTGGATGTTTTTGTGCTCATACATTCTTACTTATAGGTTTATATAATACCTCATAGTGCTGGTTTTACTACTTCATCCCCTCCCTTCCATCTGTTTCCTTTTTTAAAAAATTAAGAGGTTTAATATTTAGAATTACATACAATAAACACATTAAACATTAAAAGAGTACAGTGAACAATCTTCACTCTACCCATTACCAATGATTTCTTGGTTTATTTTCCCTAGAAGTGAGGTCAAATCTTTGGGAGCATATTTGCTTCTATATTTAGCCTCCTACAACTCTCCCAGGTTCTATATACTATTTGTGTTAAATCTTGAAGATGGCCAAGATTTCCTTTCAACCCTTACATTTCTTCTATATCTACCTCCTTGATTGTATTATTCTCTTAAAAAGTATTTTTTCTGATTAGAAAAATAGTACATGCTTATTGTAGAAAGTTCAGAAAAAAAAAACAAAAATACAAAGAACAGCATAATTTCCTATAATTTCACATCCGTTAGTGGTGTTTTTTGTGTGTGTGTGGTGTTTTTTTCCTATCCAATCAAATTCACATTGTGGTGGGGTTTTTTTCTCTACACAGTCAATTTTAATACACTTAGACAAACAAAACTGGTACTATACTTTAATATGGCTTTATCACTTTCTTCACATAATAGTCTATCATGATTGTCTATCAAACATTTACTTTATGTTCCCAGCACCTGGCATGGTTGTTGCACACTGTAATCCAAATGTGAAATAGGAGTGATAATCAATCAAATAAGTAGTGAGTGGCAGTGGTGCTATTAATAATAGTTAACATTAATTAATAACATTAATTGGGTGTGTCACAACTCTAAATATATTACCTGTATAATCCTCAAGATTATAGGGGAAAAAACCCATGAATAACATACTATTATTTTCTCCATTTTGCAGATGAAGAATTAAGGCATAAAGTAATTTAATAATTTTCCCTCAGGCCTTCCTAGGAAGTGATAGGATCCTAGGTCTTTTGATTTCAAAGCTTTTACTCTTTACCAACCGTACACTAAGTGTTACCCCCTAGTTCTGACCCAGAAACATTTTCATGTGCTAAACATTTTTGTAAGTCCTATAGAGCTCCATTCTCTCAAGGTTTTCTGTGTAGCATTGGAGTTCATCGCAGCATGGCTTTGTGCTGCAGCTAGGTCTGTACTGCCTATCTGCACTAGTAGAGCAGCTAAAATACTTACTAAATCACATTCCCTTCCATTTCACAAAACATTCTGTTAAAGGTTTCTCAGACATTCTCTGGTTTGAGTCGTTCCCAGGATAATGTCCTTTTGATCCATCTGCAGATATCTCCACAGTAACAATCTTTATCCATTCAGTATCTTCAAATCCCCTTAAATGTGTTTAGAACGTGTAACTTTCTTTTTTAAGATTTTACTTTATGACTGAATCATACTCCAAAGGAAAGGGAAAATAAGTGTATATTTGGTGGTTAAAAATATACCATATATTACTCTGAAGTCCATAGATTGTGTCTCTGTTGGCACTTTGTTTGCAACCTGTCCTTTTTATTTTTTTTTTTAGACTCATGATTGTGGTCTGATTTGTGTTTCAAAATACTATATGTTGAAAGTAATGACTAAATCTGCTTGCATTTTTTTTTTTGCAAGGAATTTGAACTGAAATCGTCTTTTGATGTTCTATAAAACAATCTGATAAAAGAAAGTGGTCTTGTAAAGATTTAACTTGTTTTATGAGGAAGTAATTCCCAAAACTTGATCAGATACTTAAAAAGAGTCTGCTTTGGAGAAAAGGATGTCACAAGGATAAATAGTCACTGAATCTATTATGAATAATAGTTTTGAAAAGGTTAAGAATAGGGAATGGCAATTCCTTATGAAAGAAAGGGGAGATTGGGGCCTCATGAGGCTACAATATGCAAAAATAAAACTGGTTATAGAGGAGAGGATAAGGGGAATGATCTTTTATATGCAAAGTAAGTTATTTAGAGGGGCACCTGGGTGGCTCAGTTGGTTAAGCATCTGCCTTTGGCTCAGGCCATGATCCTAGGGTCTTGAGATTGAGCCCTGCTTTGAGCCCTGTGTTGGGCTCCCTGCTCAGCGGGGAGCCTGCTTCTCCCTCTCCCTCAGCTTGTGCTCTCTCGCTCACTCTCTCACTCTCTCTCTCTCTTTCTCAAATAAAATCCTTAAAAAAAAAAAGATATTTGGAATAAAGAGGAAAATGTGGAACTCTTAAAAAGGATGAGTATGAGGAAGATGATAAGGAAAATAGAACATGAAAGAAATTAACCTTTCTAGGTGCTCTTTAAAATATACTTTGGTGAGAAGTAAAATGGACCATCTGCACAGAATGCTTGTGTTCTCAATACTAAGCACTTTATTAGCACTTCTATGGTTTCATCATTGAATATCCCATAGTGGTTAGCACAGTGCCTTTGCCTGTGTATACTTGTTATTGAATGAATGTTGAAAGTGATCTGAAGTTACTTGAAATTTTTTTAATCAATGCAATGACAAAATGATCTTCTGATTTATAAAATTTTTTTGAAATTGGTGATTTGCATGTGTTCTCATAACATGTTAAAAGCATTTTTATTACTCATAGTGGGAACTTGGGTTTCTTTAAAGCTTGTCAACAGTATGAGTATTTGGTCCATGGAAGCCAGATACACATATGTACCTGCCTGATGAGTAGAGTAAATTTTGGCTCAGTTTTAAAGTAGAGAAACATTTTTCTTCTTCGTAAAAACCTGAGTAGTGTGTCCTTAATATACTTGTGTTCTTTCTGTCTTATTCAGGGAAGCAGTGTTTCCTAGTCCTACGTCAGCAGCAGTTTAATGTCCAGGCGCTCGTGGCTGTGGGAGACCATGCAAGCAAGCAGATGGTTAAATTTGCTGCCAAGTAAGTAAGCAGTTATATCCTGTTGTCAGAATAAACAGTGGTGGGAACCAAGACTCCCAGGGGTTTGGACCATTTTCATACATTAACATCAATGCTTCATTTGTTTAAAAATGTAATTATTTAAATTGTCAGTTCAGTATTGCTGAATACATTAAACTTACAAAGAGAAAATATGGAGCACAGGCTTGAAATTCATTTGGAACTGCTGAAGCAGCACTCTCTACAGACAAGTCACATTTACTTTCAAGTAGAGTAACAAAAAGCCTGGCAGCCTCAACATAGCAAAGCAACTTTATTTTGTTGTGTTTGTTGAGCTTCAGTTCCTACCTCCCTCCCCCAGTTTGAGATTTTCATATTAAGCAACAAGTTTTCTAACTGAAAAATAAAAGCATATAAAATAAGAATGTGGTTTTGCAAATGATTCCCTCCTAAAGGAAGTAAAAAAAAGTCATAACATTTTATAGCTTTTAACTTTGATATCAAAAGAGTTAAAGAAAAGTAAAATCAACCCACTCGCTGCCCCCCTTCCCACAAGTCTTGTTGTCTGGCTCAGATTTCCTGTAGAAATGCATTGTTTTGTTAAGTTTGCAAGAGGCAGGATATAGTGTAGTGCTTGTATATGCTGTACTCTAAGGTAATAATAGTTGGTAATGTGGATAGTTTTGTTTGTGTTTTTCTCAATTTAATCAAAATTTTATTTCCATGATAATGATCAAAGAAGATTTGGGAAAATGGCTGATCTTTACATTTCAAATAATAGTGTAGTTCATAGGCATAAATGTTTTTTAAAAGAAATCAAATCTTGGGATGCCTGGGTGGCTCAGTTGGTTAAGCAGCTGCCTTCGGCTCAGGTCATGATCCCAGGGTCCTGGGATCGAATCCCGCATTGGGCTCCTTGCTCAGCAGGGAGTCTTTTTTTTTTTTTTAAAGATTTTTTTTTTTTTTTTTTTGAGAGAGATTACAAGTAGGCAGAGAGGCAGGCAGAGAGAGAGGAGAGAGGAGGAAGCAGGCTCCCCGCTGAGCAGAGAGCCCGATGCGGGCCTCGATCCCAGGACCCTGGGATCATGACCTGAGCCGAAGGCAGCGGCTTTAACCCACTGAGCCACCCAGGCGCCCTCGGCAGGGAGTCTTATTCTCCCTCTGCCTCTGCCTGCCACTCTGCCTGCTTGCGTGCACTCTCTCTCTCTCTCTCTCTCTCTCTCTCTTTGACAAATAAATAAAATCTTAAAAAATAAATCTAGGATAATTGTTAAATTTTCCTATTGATTTTTATCTCTGTTTTTTAGTTGTATGCTTTCAAAGATGAATGAATATAGATAGAATTATCAATTTTAGAACTAGAAAGGAACTAAAAAATGATCTAATTTAACATCCTAATTTATATTTGGGCCCTCCCTGACTCCCTTAGTGTTTTACGTGTAGTGGATGTAACTGGTATGGGTTTAGAGATTTATTTATCAAATTTAGTTTTATTGTATCACAGCAGTATCTGTACTCTGGTTTAAAAACTCCAGTGCCACTAATGACATCATTTTGTGGACAAACTCAGTAGTATTTGTATTACTGGTACAGTAGTCCCATCTCACCCTGTCTCCCAGTGCTGCTACCCAGGGACTTCTGTCTCTTCTGTCTGTATCTTTTGGTGAGTAGGTTTGCTATTTTCATATCATGGTCCGTAAGGGTGTGTGCTTGTGGGGTACGTTGTCAGCTAGCCTTCTAAGGTCAGTCTTGTGAAGTGGGACATAAATAAGCTTGGTCCCTAGAAATAAACTTTCCACACAGAGCCTTCTATAAATAGAGCCCCTGGTAACCGTAGAGATATATACTAAATTTTATTTAATATACTGAAAAATACTGGGAAAAAGTCAATTTCAAATCAACAAATAACCATTATAGCTTTTGTCTTTTATGTGTTAAATTGGCTCTGAAAACTAATAGATGAAGCTGACAGTTTTAAATAGAATGTGTGTTTCCATTAAATTGTATTATAACCTTAAAGTGTTACATTCCTAAAAAAAATATTCTAGTCTAAAAATCTTTTGAAATTCCCACTTACCCTTAATACTTACTAAGAGATATCCTACTGACAAAAGGACAGTGAATTCATGTGACATCTTTAGAAGTAAAGTAGTCCACAGTTACTTCTTATTATTACAGATCTTCTCAAACTCCTGCGACTTGACTAACAGCAATTGGCCATATCAGAGATCAACCAAAACTTACAGCCGGCAGAGCTGCTTGCAAATCATCTCCCAAATAGAATTTAGTTCACTAATGTCCTCATAATACATAAATTAAAGAAGGGTTTTCATATAAATGATACAGTATAAGTGTGATCTTTCTCTTAGGCAATGCAAAAATTTAGATAAATTAGTCTGGATTTCACAATCCTGAAGTAGAGATCTAGATGTAATTCAGCTTAACTATTAAATTGTGACTTGGATTTTTTTTTTAAGATTTTATTTATTTATTCGACAGAGAGAGAGAGAGATCACAAGTAGGCAGAGAGACAGACAGAGAGAGAGGAGGAAGCAGGCTCCCCGCTGAGCAGAGATCCCGATGTGGGACTCGATCCCAGAACCCTGAGATCATGACCTGAGCCGAAGGCAGAGGCTTAACCCACTGAGCCACCCAGGTGCCCCGGATTTTTTTTTTTTAAGCAAAGAATATGTACCTGTTTTAGTCTCTGCCCCCCCCCACCAAAATGGATTTTATGTAATTTGTAATGTGTGGGAAAAGATGGTTTCATAATAGAGCTGTTGCAAATTATAAAGCCTTTGGTTATATACAAGTGAATGAAGCCAATTTTATACAATAGGGTTAACATATTGTACTTAGGTTAATTATTTAACTTTTGGCACTACTCATACATTAAAGTATCTAGCCTGAGTAATTAAGAGTAAGTGCGTTAATAACTTTGCTACCTTGTGAAAGAGGAAAATTCTCATGACTAAGAATCTGTGGCAAAAAATGATGTGTTTTTTTTTTAGTTGAAGTATATTTGACACACAATGTTACATTAGTTCGGGTGTACAACGTGGTGATTCAGGAATTCTGTACATTATACTATGCTCACCACCAAGTGTAGCTACCATCTGTCACCATACAATGCTATTACAGTACCATTGACTCTGTGACTTACTCATACCATAACTGGAAGCCTGTATCTCCTACTTCCCTTCACCTTTTTTTTTTGCTTATCCTCCCATCCCCACCCCCCTTGGCAACTACCAGTTTGTTCTTTGTATTTATGGTTCTATTTCTGCTTCTTTTCTTTATTTGTTCATTTGTTTTGTTTTTTAGATTCCACATATAAGTGAAATTGTATGGTGTTTGTCTTTGTCTGACTTATTTCACTTAGCATAATACCCCTCTAGGTAAAAATGATGAGTTGTTAATTTCTATGGTTAGTTGATAATTTTCTTAGGAACATGATTTCATGCCCCTCATGGATCAGTCAGCTTATCTTTTTTACGTGACTTTAGACTGTACTTCTCAGGTAGTACTGAAATCCTGCTCTTTCGTGGTAATAGAAGTCTAAGGCACGTGTCATTTCTGACAGAAAGCCACTAGAATGATCTTACGTTCAGAGTGCCAATTTTTAAAGAAGAGAATCAGGAACAGAAAAATTTTACTTTGAAAATTACCTGTTCTTTTCATGAATAATAATAAATCAAGTGAGGCTATAATATGAATTCTAAAGAACTTTCAGAACTGTTTTAGGAAAAAATTGTGTTCATTTTTTTCTCCATCTTTCAAAGTCCCTTTTCCTAAAAATTACCTTTACTGGGTAGGCTTTACATAAACTATTTTATTTAAAATGGGTGTTCAGGAACGCCTGGGTGGCTCAGTCAGTTAAGCATCTGCCTTCGGCTCAGGTCATGATCCCAGAGTCCTGGGATGGAGCCCCACATTGGGCTCCTTGCTCAGCAGGGAGCCTGCTTCTCCCTCTGCCTGATGCTCCCCCTGCTTGTGCTCTCTCTCTCTCTCTCTCTCTCTCTCACAAAAAAAGAAATAAAATCTTTAAAAAATAAAATAAAATGGGTGTTCGTTGGCTCCATTGTGAAAACAAAGATTAAGGTAGCTGTCATACCTTTATCTTTGAAGTTACTTGCTCTGGCAGTGCTGGCATTTCTGTAAAACGATCTAAGGTGTGAGGTTATTGTTAAATCATAAATAACATTAGAAAGAAATTACTGTACTTGACATTAACAGATGAAAAGTAAGAATTTTTGTAACTTGCTGTAGTCAGTTGTACTCACATACCATTGTTATACCATACTGCAAAATCCTTAACTTAAGCTCACGTGGACTTTCTATATTCTTAAGCATGAAGAATAATTTTCAGATAGGACACTAGAATGAAAGTAATCATATAGTTAGTTTCTAAAATTGTTTTGAGAGTAAAATCTTTTTGTCTCTCCAAATGAGTTTTCTAAGGTGTTGCCTTTTTTTTTTTTTTTTTTTTGGTTCTCTTTTCAGTGTTGTTCTTTGTAATTTCTGCCACATGTTAGTTGGGTTGGAACAAAATAGTCCAGTCATGTATAAACTTAATATTTATTGAGAGATATAAGCTCTTTTTGCTTTTCCTTAAGTCTATACTTGCCAGAAATTTATTTTCAAGTGGTATTTTTGTCTAAAATCTTTAATAGCTTCCTATTTCCAACCATGTGCAATATTCTACCTACGAATTCCCTCATCACAATGTTATTTCCCACTACTTCGCCATATATGTCTTCATGTTGGACACATTCTCTACGTCTGCGACAACCTGTCTTCCTCTTATTTTAGAGGTTTTGCTTTTATCATTGAATCCTCATTCTTTAGCTTAAGCCCATGTCTTTGATGATCTTCAGTCATTGGTTTCTCTTGTCATTTCTTTGGGGTCCATAGATATGTTCTTAAGAGGCTGGAAGTTTTTTATGTTTTTTTAAAATTTAGTGTACATTTCAATGATTACCTTAGGGTTATTATATGAGTATTTTTCCATGTCATTTTAAAGGCTGACTTATAACAGAAAACTGCTGTGTGAATATAGTACTTTTCATACAGCATTTACTGTCATGTTTACAGCTGTGTTCATTGCCAGCTGAAGCCAGACAATATCCATGTTCAGTACTAATGATGTTTCACTGTGGTTTAAATAGCAACAGATGCTGAGAACAAGTTGGGATTACTAAGTGGTACTTAATAGTTAAGAGGCACCCTGAACTTTTAAAAGCCTGTGTTATTCCTGCAGATTTATTGAATCCTATTTTTGTCTATATAGGAGCAGCAGATCACTAATAATAGTTCCAATGCAAGGAAAAATGTTTATATTTCCAGTTGTAGTAGTTACCAGATTAGATACCTATTTGATTCAAATATCAATTAACAATGCTACATTATTAATTTTCATATGAACAAGGTAGTTTTATAAAATTATCAACTGATACTTTATTTAAATTGTCATTCTTGGATTACTGTTTGTGGTTTTGGGGTTAGTTATGGGGCCTAATTGTCCTAAATCAACCTCAGACTTAACGTTTTATATAATTCTGAGCAGACGTTCTTCACATTAGTGGTAATATGGAACTGGATATGAGACTATAACTTTAACAGTAAACCAAATGTTAGCAGCTTAGTTTTAGCAAACTTCAATATTGTTATTTGAATTTTGTTATCTTTAATATTGCTTTCATTTTCCTTTAAAATTCATTTTGATTTAAAGTTAAAGCTAATATAGACAGAAAGTACATTAATGGTTGCTTAGGACTAGGGGAAGAATGAGGGGATAAGAGAGTGATAGCTAAAGGATACAGAATGTCTATTTATGGTGATGAAAATGTTCTAAAATTGTGGTTGCATATATCTGTAAATATACTAAAAACCATTGAATTGTGCACTTTAAATGAGAAACTGTATGGTGTGTGAATGCTATCTTAATAAATTGTCACAAAAATATAAGTCTTTTAAATAAAAAAATGAAGGGCTATACACTATGGAAAACAGTATGGAGGGTCCTCAAAAAGTTAAAAATAGAACTGCCCTATAATCTAGCACTAGCACTACTAGGTATTCACTCAAAGAATACAAAAATACTAATTCAAAGGGATACATCTGCCCCAATATTTATAGCAGCATTATCCACAATAGCCAAATTATAGAAACAGCCTATATATATAAATAGCTATATATATATAGCCTATATATAAATAGCTATATTTGTAGCTATTTAAGTAACATGATAAAACCAGTAAAGTGGTCCCTGACATTGCTTATACCATGAAAGAGAGTGTCCATCAATTGATAAATGGATAAAGAAGATGTAGTATGTATATGTGTGTATGTGTGTGTGTACATATATATACATATACATCCAGTGGAATATTACTCAGCCATGCAAAAGAATGAAATCTTGCCATTTGCAACAACATGGATAGAGTGAGAGAGTATTTTGCTAATCGAAATAAGTCAGAGAAAGACAAATGTGATTTCACTCATTTGTGGAATTTAAGAAACAAAACAAGTGAGCAAAGAGAATTAAACAGGGTGGGGGCAAACCAAGAAAACAGACTCTTACCTATAGAGAACAAAGTTACGGTTACCAGAGGGGAGGTGGGTGAGGGGGATGAATGAAATAGGTGATGGGGGATTAAGGAGTACACTTGTGATGAGCATTGGGTGATGTATGGAAATGTTAATCACTATATTGTACACCTGAAACTAATACTACACTGTATGCTAACTGGAATTTAAATTGAAACTTGAAAAAAATAGAGTAAAGTTAAGGGCTATAAGCATGTGGATTCATGCTGCTTTTATATTTGTAGCTATTTAAGTAACATGATAAAACCAGATAAAGTGGTCCCTGACATTGCTTATACCATGAAAGAGAGCCTATGTAGTAGTTTGGGAACCAGTGGTCTGTGCCATGTTGAGTAGTACTTAATTTTTTACCAAGTTTATTTTGAGCCCATTATTAGAGTTTCAGTGAAAAATGAGTTCACAAAATAAATCATCTTAGAACTACTAGGATGATTTAAACCATTAATTTTTACAAAGCACCTTTCGGCAGCTGGGTGTAATAATATAGGGCCAGAGAGCCCAGAAACTTGGCTCCCTCCTAACTAGCCACATGACTTCATAAATTGTTTACCATATGCTGGTCTTCATTCTTTACAGCTAAGACCCTTCTGTAATAAACACCTTCATTTCTACTTGCCTGGGAAATATAAAAATCTGGGGTTGAGTTTGGTAGTACTGATTCACTGTAATTGAAGTTATTTGACCTACAAACCAAGTTGTGCCTACCTTAGAATTAGAATACAGGGTGCCTGGGTGGCTCAGTCAGTTGAGTGTCTGTCTTCGGCTCCAGTTGTGATCCTGGGGTCCAGGGATCAAGTCCTGCATCAGGCTCCCTGCTCTGCGGGGAACCTGCTTTTCCTTCTGCCACTCTTTCTCTCTTTCTCTGCCTCTCCTGAATAAATAAATAAATCTTAAAAAAAAAAAATTGGAATACAGAGGGGCTCCTGGCTGGCTCAGTGGGTTAAGCATCCAACTCAATCTCAGTTCGGGCCTCAGTCTCAGGATTGTGAGTTCAAGCCCCATGCTGGGCTCCATGCTGGGCATAAAGACTACATTTAAAAAAAAAAAATTGGAATACAGATTTTTATTATCAAAAGATAGTTTATTCTTTTTAAAACAACTTACATAATTTATGCTTTTTGGATGCTATTTTGATTTAACTGGCAAATATATGATTTTTCGTGTTTGGGAATTTTCAGTTCTTTGCCTCAATGAATTGTATATTTAATTTATATCATTGTTGCACTTAATGTTGGTGCACTACTTGAAAAACTAGTGTGTAGCAACTTTATAGTCTATCCTTTTTTTTTTAATTTATCTTTTACTACACCTTTCCCAAGATTTACAAATTATTCATTTGAATATGGGTGGTTATGTAGATCTGTGGGGCACACTTCTCACTGATTATGGTAAGATTCAACAAATTATTTTTGACAACCAGAAAGCTAACAAATTTTTTGCCATTTCTGCTATAAACTTTTAATACTCAAGTTTCTAGAAGTATAAAAATTTTAATAGCTTTTGTTTATATTCAAATATGTAAGTATGAAAAAAAGAAAAGTTTAAATAGTGTCTTTGTCACCATTATTGATTTTGGGGGTGGAGGGAAGCAGAGGAATAAAATGGGAATAGTTTTGAAAAATATGAGCTGATGACTATCTAAAATTGTAATTGTGGTCATCATCTAGCTTTCATCCAACTCCCATGTTTATCCCTACTATTAACAGGTAACAATCAGCATATATTCGTATGTAGGATTTCTTAACATATTTTAGGCCTTTACTGTGACAGGCTAGTTTGGTAAAACACTTTGAGGGGCTTAAGTATGTGGTTCCTAAAATAATGTGAAATAAAAGGTAAAAACCACTGTTCATACAAAGGTTATGCTGCTAACCTTCCATCATTATCTTGGTTGTATTGAGTAGATTATATGAATAATGATGGGATACTGTTCAGTGACCTCTGTTAACTGGCGACATAGATGAAAGGCAGTGGAAGGAAGCACCCACCCCCACACACACACCCAACACATATCCCTGGACTTCTATTGCATGTGAAATATTTTTTCCCACTTTTATTTATTTTTTTTAATTTTTAATTTTTATTTATATTTTTAAATTATTATTAACATATAATGTATTATTTGTTTCAGGGGTACAGGTCTGTGATTCATTAGTCTTACACAATACACAGTGCTCACCACAACACATACCCTCCCCAGAGTCCATCACCTAGCCACCCCATCCCTCCCACCTGCCTCCACTCCAGCAACCCTCAATTTGTTTCCTGAGATTAAGAGTCTCTTATGATTTTTCTCCCTCCGATGTCTTCTTGTTTCATTTTTTCCTCTCTTCCCCTATGATCTTCTACCTGTTTCTCAAATTCCACATATCAGAGAGATCATATGATAGTTATCTTTCTCTGATTGACTTATTTTGCTTAGCATAATACCCTCTAGTTCCAACCACGTCATTCCAAATGGCAAGATTTCATTTATTGATGGCTACATAATGTTCCATTGTGTATATATACACCACATCTTCTTTATCCATTCATCTGTTGATGGACATCTGATCTCTTGCCATAGTTTGGCTATTGTGGACATTGCTACTATAAACATTGGGGTGCATGTGTGCCTTAGGATCGGGTAAATGCCCACTAGTACATTTGCTGGGTTGTAGGGTAGCTCTATTTTTAACGTTTTGAGGAACCTCCATACTGTTTTCCAGAGTGGCTGTACCAGCTTGCATTCCCACCAATAGCGTAGGAGAGTTCCCCTTTTTCCGCATCCTCGCCAACATCTGCGCTTTCCTGACTTGTAAATTTTAGCCATTCTTGCTGGTGTAAAGTGGTATCTCCTTGTAGTTTTGATTTGTATTTCCCTGATGTCAAGTGATGTTGAGCACTTTTTCACTTGTCTGTTGGCATTTGGATGTCTTCTTTGCAGAAATGTACATTCATGTCTTCTGCCCATTTCTTGATTGGATTATTTGTTCTTTGGGTGTTGAGTTTGATAAGTTCTTTATATATTTTGGATACTAGCCCTTGATGTGTCATTTGCAAATATTTTCTCCCGTTCTGTCAGCTGTCTTTTGGTTTTGGTGACTGTTTCCTTTGCTGTGCAAAGCCTTTTATCTTGATGAATTCCCTAGAGTTCATTTTTGCCCTTGCTTCCCTTGCCTTTGGCAGCATGTCTAGCAAGAAGTTGCTGCAGCTGAGGTTGAAGAGGTTGCCGCCTGTGTTCTTCTCAAGGATTTTGATGGATTCCTGTCTCACATTGAGGTCTTTCATCCATTTGGAGTCAATTTTTGTGTGTGGTTTAAGGAAATGATCCAGTTTCATTCTTCCACATGTGGGTGTCCAATTTTCCCAACAGCATTTGTTGAAGAGACTGTCTTTTTTCCATTGGACATTCTTTCCTACTTTGTCAAAGATTAGTTGACCATAGAGTTGAGAGTCCATTTGTGAGTTCTCTATTCTGTTCCATTGATCTTTGTGTCTGGTTTTGTGCCAATACCATACTGTCTTGATGTTTCCAGCTTTGTGATAGAGCTTGAAGTTCAGAATTGTGATGCCACCAGCTTTGGTTTTCTTTTTCAACATTCCTCTGACTATGCAGGGTCTTTTCTGATTCCATACAAATTTTAGGATTATTTGTTCCATTTCTGTGAAAAAAGTTGATAGTATTTTGATAGAGATTGCATTGCATCTGTAGATTGCTCTAGGTAGCATAGATGTTTTCACAACTTTTGTTCTTCCAATCCATGAGCATGGAACGTTTTTTCATTTCTTTTCAATTTTCCATTTTTTCGATTTATTTCATGAGTATTCTGTAGTTTTCTGAGTACAGAGCCTTTTCCTCTTTGGTTAGATTTATTCCTAAGTATCTTATGGTTTTTGTTACAATTGTAAATGAGATAGACTCCTTAATTTCTTTTTCTTCTGTCTCGTTGATGGTGTATAGAAATTCAACTGAGTTCTGTGCATTGATTTTATATCCTGACGTTTTACTGAATTCCTGTATGAGTTCTAGCAGTTTTGGGATGGAGTCTTTTGGGTTTTCCACATAAAGTATCATATCATCTGCAAAGAGTAAGAGTTTGACTTCTTTGCCAGTTCGGATGCCTTTTATTTCTTTTTGTTGTCTGATTGCTGAGGCTAGGACTTCTGGTACTATGTTGAACAGCACTGGTGATAGTGGACATCCCTGCCGTGTTCTTAACTTTAGGGGAAAAAGTTAGTTTTTCCCCATTGAGAATGATATTTGCTGTGGGTTTTTCATAGATGGTTTTTATGATACTGAGGTATGCACTCTCTATCCCTATACTGTGAAGAGTTTTGATCAAAAGAGGATGCTGTACTTTGTCAAATGCTTTTTCAGCATCTACCGAGAGTATCATATGTTTCCTGTCCTTTCTTTTATTAATGTAGTGTATCACATTGATTAATTTGTAGATGTTGAACCAACCTTGCAGCCCAGGAATAAATCCCACTTGGTCCTGGTGAATAATCCTTTTAATATACTGTTGGATCGTATTGGCTAGTATTTTGCTGAGAATTTTTGCATCCATGTTCATCAGGGATATTGGTCTGTAATTCTCCTTTTTGGTGGGGTCTTTGTCTGGTTTTGGGATCAAGGTAATTCTGGCCTCATAAAGTGAGTTTGGAAGTTTTCCTTCCATTTCTATTTTTTTGGAACAGTTTGAGAAGAATAGGTATTAATTCTTCTTAAATGTTTCTTCGAATTCCCCTGGGAAGCCATCTGCCCCTGGGCTCTTGTTTGTTGGGAGATTTTTGATTACTACTTCAATTTCTTTGTTGGTTACGGGTCTGTTTAGGTTTTCTATTTTTTCCTGGTTCAATTTTGGTAGTTTATATGTCTCTAGGAATGCATCCATTTCTTCCAGACTGTCAAATATGCTGGCATATAGTTGCTCATAATATGTTCTTATAATTGTTTGTATTTCTTTCGTGTTGGTTTTGATGTCTCCTCTTTCATTTATGATTTTATTTGGGTCCTTTCTCTTTTCTTTTTGAAATCAGTCTGGCCAGAGGGTTCTCAATCTTACTAATTCTTTCAAAGAACCAGCGCCTAGTTTCATTGATCTGTTTCACTGTTCTTTGGTTTCTATTTCATTGATTTCTGCTCTGAACTTATTATTTCTCTTCTGCTGGATTAAGGCTTTATTTGCTATTCTTTATCCAGCTCTTTAATGTATAAGGTTAGGTTGTGTACTTAAGACCTTTCTTGTTCCTTGAGAAAGGCTTGTCTTGCTATAGACCTCCCTCTTAGGACCGCCTTTGATGTAACCAAAGATTTTGAACAGTTCTGTTTTCATTTTCATTTGTTTCCATGAACTTTTTAAATTCTTCTTTAATTTCCTGGTTGACCCATTCATTCTTTAGTAGGATGCTCTTTAGCCTCCATGTATTTGAGTTCTTCCCAACTTTCCTCTTGTGATTGAGTTCGAGTTTCAAAGCATTGTGGTCTGAAAATATGCAAGGAATGATCCCAGTCTTTTGGTACTGGTTGAGACCTGATTTGTGACCCAGGATGTGATCTATTGGAGAATGTTCCATGTGCACTAGAGAAGAATGTGTATTCTGTTGTTTTGAGATGGAATGTTCTGAATATATCTGAAGTCGGTCCAGTGTGTCATTTAAAGCCCGTATTTCCTTGTTGATCTTTTGCTGAGATGATCTATCCATTTCAGTGAGGGGGGTGTTAAAGTCCCCGACTGTTATTGTATTATTGTTGAGGTGTTTCTTTGATTTTGTAATTAATTGGCTTATATAATTGGCTGCTCCTATGTTAGGGGCATAAATCTTTACAATTGTTAGATTTGTTGTTGGATAGACCCTTTAAGTATGATGTAGTGTCCTTTCTCATCTCTTATATCAGTCTTTGATTTAAAATCAAATTTATCTGATACAAGGATTGCCACCTGGCTTTCTTTTGATGTCCTTTAGCATAATAAATGGTTTTCCATCCCCTCACTTTAAATCTGGAGGTGTCTTTGGGTCTAAAATGAGTCTCTTACAGACAGCATATTGATGGGTCTTGCTTTTTATCCAGTCTGATACCCTGGGTCTTTTGATTGGGGTACTTAGCCCATTTACATTCAGGATAATTATTGAAAGATATGAATTGTGTGAATGTATTGCCTGTAAGGTGACTGTTACTGTATATATTTTGTCTCTGTTCCTTTCTGGTCTGTGTTACTTTTGGACTTTCTTTGCTTAGAGGACAGGACCCCTTTTCAATATTTTTTATAGGGCTGGTTTGGTGATTGCAAATTCTTTTAGTTTCCGTTTGTTCTAGAAGGTTTTTTATCTCTCCTTCTATTTTCAATGACACCCTAGCTGGATAAAATATTCTTGGCTGTGAATTTTTCTCATTTAGTACCGTGAATATATCATGCCAGTCCTTTCTGGCTTGCCAGGTCTCTGTGGATAGATCTGCTGCCTATCTAATGTTTCTACCATTCTAGGTTATGGACCTGTTGTTCCAAGCTACTTTCAGGATTTTCTCTTTTTCTCTGAGATTCGTAAGTTTTTCTATTAGATGTTGGGGTGTTGACCTATTTTTATTGATTTTGAGGGGGGTTCTCTGTGCCTCCTGGATTTTGATGCCTGTTTCCTTCCCCAAATTAGGGAAGTTCTCTGCTATAATGTGTCCCAATATACCTTCTGCCTCCCTCTCTTTCTTCTGGGATCCCAATTTTTCTAATACTATTTTGCTTTATGGTATCACTTATCTCTCGAATTCTCCCCCTCGTGATCCAGTAGTTGTTTATCTCTCTTTTTTTTAGCTTCTTTATTCTCCATCATTTGGTCTTCTATGTCACTAAATCTCCTCTTCCTCATTTATCCTAGCAGTTAGAGGCTCCATTTTTTTTATTGTACCTCATTAATTCCCTTTTTGATTTCAACTTGGTTAGATTTTATTTCTCCAGAAAATGATTCTCTAGTGTCTTCTTTGCTTTTTTCAAGCCCAACTAGTATCTTTATAATTGCTATTCTGAACTCTAGTTCCAACTTCTTATTAATATCCATATTGATTAGGTCCCTGGCAGTCAGTACTGCCTCTTGTTCTTTTTTTTGAGGTGAGTTTTTCTGTTTTGTCATTTTGTTGAGAGAAGAATAGATGAACAAGAGAAGAAAATGCTAAAAGCTTAACAATGACCCCAGAGGAGTATACACTAAACAAATCAGACCCAAAACAGAAAGGGAAAGAAAAAAGAAAAGAATACGATTAGGCTGGTGAATAGAACAGAACCATACATTAGATTGTGGGTGTATTTTGGTCTGTTAGAAGAAACTACATCCCAAATTTTAAAGAAAGAAGAACTTACATATATATATATATATATATATATGTAAATATATATATATATATATATATATATATACACAAAAATAAGGTTAAATACAATGAAGGGATAGACTGACTATAACCATGAAAATTAAAAAAGATTTTAAAAAAAGGAATAGATAAAAAGTTGGTTGGCAAAGGAAAGAAGAGTAATTCAAAAAAAGAAAGGAAAAGAAAAAGAAGGAAGAAAATTTAAAAAATTAAAGTTGAAAGACTAAAGAATCATGGGAATAAAGCCAAGAATTCTATGTGCTTTATTCCCCTAGCGCTGGAGCTTTGCAGTTCTCATTGGTTGGTAAACTTGGTCTTGGCTGGATGTTCTTGCTGATCTTCTAGGGGAGGGGCCTGTTGCAGTGATTCTTAAATGTCTTTGCCCGAGGTGGAATTGCACCGCCCTTGCCAGGGACCAGGCTAAGTAATCTGCTCTGGTTTGCTCTCTGTAGCTTTTGTTCCCTGAAGGTTTTCCATACAGCGTTAGGGGATGAGAATGAAAATGGTGGCCTCCCCATCTCTGGCCCTGGAGGAGCTGAGAGCTCAGGGCCTCACTCCTCAGTGTGCCCTCAGAGAAAAGCAGTCCATCACTCCTGTCTCCCTGGTCTCTGTCTGCACTATGTGTTCACCCAGTCTGTGATCGACCAGTTCTGTCTCTGGCATACAGCCCTGTTTGGAGTCCCCAAACCCAGCAGGTTCCTGGAGTGTGATTCCATGCCATTCCTCCCAAGGGTTCTCCTTCTTTTTGGACCCCCGCTGGAAGAGCAGTGCCCCAACTGTGCTGCAGAGCGTGGTTTATGGCAGCCCTAAGCTGAGAGCCCACTCCTGGGCTCACTGTTGGCAGCCAGCTTCCCCACTTTGATACCTGGGAGCTCTGCCACACTCAGGTACCCCCAGTCTTCCTGTGCCCCCGACAGTCCCCAGACCACACTGTCCCAGCGAGGGTTCCACTCCCAGCTTAGCTACTGGAGCGACGTCCCTCCATGGAGCAGACTTCTAAAAGTTCTGATTTTTTGCTCCTCAGCTCTCTCACTTGACAGGAGCCAGTTGACAGAGGCTCCCTTCCCCTCCTCCCAGTCTGTCTTTCCCATAAGTCACCTCAGATTCACTTCTCCACACCTCCTACCTTCCAGAAAATGCTCACTTTTCTGTACATAGAGTTGCTGCTATTTTTTTTTTTCATTCTCCTGTTGAGTTCGTAGGTGTTCAGAGTGGTTTGATAACTATCTAACTCAATTCCTGGAACTAGACGAAATTTAAGTCTCCTACTCCTCTGCCATTTTGGGCTCCTTCCTGTGAAATATCATTTGTAATATTTTAAAAATAAAAATGTTTAAGAAATAACCTATAGGAATGCCTGGGTGGCTCAGTTGGTTAAGCAGCTGCCTTTGGCTCCGGTCACGATCCCAGCATCCTGGGATCAAGTCCCACATTGGGCTCCTTGCTCGGCAGGGAGTCTGCTTCTCCCTCTGCCTCTGCCTGCCACTCTGCCTGCTTGTGCTCTCTCTCTCTCTCTGACAAATAAATAAATAAAATCTTTTCTAAAAAATAATAATAATCTATAATTAAAATTCATTATAGTGGCTGCCCTTCCTTTATCTTGCCAAGCTTTCCAGTGTCTAGCATGAATTTTATACTTATTGGGATGCAGTGCATCAGAGTTTGATGTACAGGCAAATTACAACAATATTATTAATATTATTGCTTATAACAATATACTCCTGTACACTAAGTATGAAGCTGCAAAATGCCATACTTGCACTTTGCCCTTGATCCTCACAGCAGCACTATGAGGTATAGACACTTTTTTTTATGTCTTCCTTTTTACAGCTAAGGCAATTAAAATTTAAATACTAAGTGTAAGGTCTCTGATTCTAGAGCTCACATTCCTCCTATGTCATCCTGTCTCTCTGAGCTAGTCTAATGATAGTAGTTCAGAGCCCTCCATAATATACTTACTTAGAATACAACCTTACTGTCATTGAAATATATTGATGCCTGGGAAATGCTTTCGATCTCAAATAAATGGTTTGTACCTCAACAGTATCTTTTTTACAGTGTGTAGTTTATTCTGATATATAGTTGATTGATAGATAGGTAGATAGATACCTATTTTGTTTCCTGGTGATAATGACTTTTAGGTACTGCCCGAGTTGAAAACCAAAACTGGTGAAAAGTAATAATAATATAATAATTTTGGTTTTAAAAATATAACTGATTATAAAGTAATAAAAAATATTTTATGTTGAGTCATAAGTTAATACTAAAAACAGTTCCAAAGGAGAAATTAAATTTTTTTTCTAGCCATCATTAATACTAGTGAACTCATCTCTACTGTAAAGCAGTAGTTGCCTTCCTGAGAAATCATCTCATTTTTAAAAGCTGCTGTTAAAACAGAAACAGTTGGGGGTGGGGAGGGCAGGGGGTGGGGTTAGAAACTGAAGAGTTTGTTTGCAAAGATAGTTATTTTTCTTGAATAATTTAAATATGAAAAATATTTGATAACTATAATTATAAACATGAAACCTAAAATTCACTAGGCATATTTAATAACTGCATCTACTTTTGTTTCACCTTTTATCTTTTTTCTTATCAGCAGCACTGCCACAGAGTGCATCTTGCACATTCTTAGCACTCTTGTGAGAAGTAAGAGTCAGTCAACAAAGCAATCATGTAGTGTGTGCCACTGATGTGGAAAATAAGTCCACAAATTCTGAATCTAAAAAAAGAATTTATCATTTACTAAGATTGTGGACTTAGGAAGAAAATAAAAGAGTTTGACTAGATAACCGTTGCTATTCCTTAACTCATCCCCCTTTTGTTACACACTTGTACAAACAAAAATCCTCTCCTAGAATTGCTCTGCTGTCAGCAAAGGAGGAGATGTTGGGACATTCACAATATGGTTGTCCTTTGGGGTTAACTTTTTATAAAGTAGTGCTAATAATCATTCAGCTTTGCTGTAGTGTAACAGATGCTTTTCTAAAAATCATGTGCTGTGCAAAATTATGCAATAAAAACCTCAACATTTATACAGAAAATTAGTAGCACAATGGTCAAAAACATCAGTGATGAAGTGTCACATTTTTATTTTTTTATTGAAGTATAGTTGACACACAATGTTATGTTAGTTTCAGGTGTACAGCACAGTAATTGGACGACTCTGCTCAACACAAGTGTAGCAATCCTTTCTTACCATACAATGCTATCACAATACCATTGACTATATTCCGTGAGTACATACACCTTTCATCTCCATGACTTACTTATTCCATAACTGGAAGTCTGTACCTCCCACGCCCCTTCACCTATTTTGCCCATTCTTCCATCCCTCTCCTGTCTGGCAACCATCAATGTGCTCTCTCTATTTATAGGTCTGATTTGGGTGTTATTTGTTTTGGTTTTCTTTTAGATTCTATGTAGAAATCATACGGTATTTGATTTCTCTGACTTATTATCAGCCCTTTATCTTACAAAAAACATGATGTTTGGGTGTCTGGGTGGTTCAGGCAGTCTTGATCCCTGGGTCCTGGGATGGAGCCCTGCATCCATCTGGTGTCCTGCTCAGCAGGGAGTCTGCTTCTCCCTTTCCCTCTGCCCCTCCCCCACTGCCGCTCATGCTCTCCCTCTGTCTCTCTCAAATAAATAAAAGTCTTTTAAAAAATGCTGTTTCCGGGCGCCTGGGTGGCTCAGTGGGTTAAAGCCACTGCCTTTGGCTCAGGTCATGATCCCAGGGTCCTGGGATCGAGGCCCACATCGGGCTCTCTGCTGGGCAGGGAGCCTGCTTCCTCCTCTCTCTCTGCCTGCCTCTCTGCCTACTTGTAATCTCTCTCTGTGTGTCAAATGAATAAATAAAATCTTTAAAAAAAAATGCTGTTTCCTTATGTAAATGGGTGGCAGAGAGTTGCAGCTTGTAAATTATTGTGAAGTGGTAGAAGGAAGGCTGTTTGAAACCTGAAGGCAAATTGTACCGCCACATGTGGATAGGTGTGGCGTGAAACATAGATGTTTGAAGTGTATGTGTTTTTATTTCACCTGAGAACAGTTGTCTGTACTGATCTTGTGTTTCTCACTGATGAAATCAGGCAAAGGCAGGCACAGACTTCTCAAACTGATACCAAATATATCAATTGTGTTGGAATTAACATTTTCAAAACAAGTATTAATAGCAAAACTGATGGTACTCTTAAAATTGCCTAGTGAATGGGTAAAAACATGAGTCTTATCTGTTTACTGACTGCTGATGTGTGGGGATGAGGAAAAGAAAAGAAGTGGAAAATTACTTCAGAGTTTCCAGTTTGAGATACTATGTGGAAAATGTCACCCTCAATCTGGACTAAATTCCCAGGATGGACTGGGACTAAACATGACCCACTCTCTGGACCTGTGATGGGCTTGCCGTCTCTTAGAGCGCTTTGCCAGATAGAAGTAGATACTGAATGGGAGTGGGACTCTGTTAGCCATGAAGACAAGGAGAGTGGGTTTGAATAGACAGCTAGCAGTATCACCTAAGTTTATCTGTGCTGAGTAAGTTGGAGAGAAGCTCTAGCCTTTTGAGTTCATGGAGTTCCAAAGACTGAATGGAGTAGGATGTTTTACTCAAAGCCATTTTATTTTTCTGGCTGATAGTAGTGTATTCCTCTCATTTCAAGTCATCTCATTCTAAATGTCTTTAGGTGTTCGTTTGGAATAAATAGTATATCCTTAAAATTCCTTACTTCTCCTCCACTAGCTTCAGTATTCATTTTAATAACTACTCCTGTGGCCGCCACTTGGATTTTGCTCCTTAGAACTTAATTTTAAACTCAGCGGCAATTCTCTTTAACCATAATTTCCAATCTCATCAAGACTTCTGGTCTCTTTACCAGTCTCCTCTTTTTCTCCTACTTTTTCTGACCTCTTCTGACTTCATGCAACCCAGTTCCATTCCCAGAACTACCCCCACTGCATCCTTACCTACCTACCTTTCTTTCACCCTGTGAATGCTCCACAAACTACCCAGCCCCATAGACTCCTGATCCCATAATCTAACACCAAGGTTAAGGAGTTTATTGTGTATTTGTGGCACAACAGTTGATTTTTATTCCTAAACTGGGCCTAGTGGAATGTATCCTACTTTATAATGAAAATAAAGGTTTATAGGCTGCCCCTGTTTTCATTGTTTTACTGAACTCTTCAGTATCTCATTCCTCTTGATCCCTTGGTTTCTAACTATGGTTATAATTAGAAAAGAAAAATTTGGAAAACACTGTGACTTCTGTTGCTTAATATATAATCAAGCCTTGTATTATGATTAAAAACAGCACATGAACAACAACAAAAATTTTGGTGGATTCTGTTACTTATTTAAATGAAGCAAAAATCCTTATTTATAGATGTTTTTAGCTTACTTTAGAAATTTGAGGACCAGCAAAGCATGAGGTAATTCAAATGAATATTACTAATAAATTCACGTTGGAAAGGTAGCAGCTTAGTTAGTGAGTCAGCTAACCACCCTTTCTGCTAGAGTCTTTGATTTGGAAAATAGCATGCTTAGAAATATGTCCATGAGAAAAAGGCCATTTCTAATCCTATTAAGATTCATTTTGTCTTGGTTCTTATTTGTGAGATGCTTGTGATTCTCTTTAGAGGAGTGCTAAGGACTGTTTATTCTCAAGGTGTTTCCATTTTGAGTAGTGTTACCCTAAGAGACTGGACATTTTAAAACATGTGAACTCCTATACAACAAAGTGGCAGAAATAATGGTATTTATATGTTAATTCCATGAGGCCCTACATTTAAATCTATTCCCTCTGGCCATATACCAGTTGGAAAAAAACAAAGACTCCACTATTAAAAATATCAAATCAGGGCGCCTGGGTGGCTCAGTGGGTTAAAGCCGCTGCCTTTGGCTCAGGTCATGATCCCAGGGTCCTGGGATCGAGGCCCGCATCAGGCTCTCTGCTCAGCAGGGAGCCTGCTTCCTCCTCTCTCCTCTCTCTCTGCCTGCCTCTCTGCCTACTTGTAATCTCTCTCTCTGTGTCAAATGAATAAATAAAATCTTAAAAAAAAAAATCAGATCGTTCCAGCTGGGGTTTCCCAGTCATTTAAAAGGCAAAATATGAGGTCACTTTTAATATCTTAGGTGGATAACTATCTTAGCATTTACTTTAGATCTTAAATCTGAGGTACTTATTTTTGCCTTATTAACTAGATTGTACCACTAGCAGTTTCTAGCTTTTGAGTGTATTCCTTAAGAGCAACATTGGCACTTAATATGGGGTCAGCTGTTTTCCCCACTTATCTTTCATAGGAATATCTAATTCATCAATATACTAATCTGACAAGTTAACTCAGTTAACTCACTAGTTGGATTTAAGTGTAATAGGACTCTTCAACACATTATTTTATTGTTATTTCTTTTTTTTTTTACTTTATTTTTTCTGTGATCCAAGATTCATTGTTTATGCACCACACCCAATGCTCCATGCAATACGTGCCCTCCTTAATACCCACCACCAGGCTCACCCATCCCTCTTACCCCCTCCCCTCCATAACCCTCAGTTTGTTTCTCAGAGTCCACAGTCTCTCGTGGTTCATCTCCCCCTCCGATTTACCCCAATTCACTTTTCCTTTTCTTTTCCTAGAGTCCTCCATTTTTTAAATTATTTTTATATATTTTTAAGATTTTTATTTATTTATTTGACAGAGAGAGAGAGATCACAAGTAGACAGAGAGGCACACAGAGGGAGAGGGGGAAGCAGACTCCCTGCTGAGCAGGGAGCCCGATGCAGGGCTCAATCCCAGGACCCTGAGATCACGACCTGAGCCGAAGGCAGAGGCTTAACCCACTGAGCCACCCAGGCACCCCAGAGTCCTCCATTGTATTCCTTATGTTCCACAAGTAAGTGAAACCATATGAGAATTGACTTTCTCTGCTTGACTTATTTCACTTCGCATAATCTCCAGACCCATCCAGGTTGATACAAAAGTTGGGTATTCATCCTTTCTGATGGCTGAGTAATAGTCCATTGTATATATGGACCACATCTTCTTTATCCATTCATCTGTTGAAGGGCATCTTGGCTCTTTCCACAGTTTGGCAATTGTGGACATTGCTGCTATGAACTTTGGGGTACATATGGCCCTTCTCTTCACTACATCTGTATCTTTGGGGTAAATACCCAGTAGTGCAATTGCAGGTCATAGAGTAGCTCTATTTTTAATTTTTTGAGGACTCTCCACACTGTTTTCCAAAGTGGCTGCACCAACTTGCATTCCCACCAACAGTGAAAGAGGGTTCCCCTTTCTCCACATCCTTTCCAACACTTGTTTCCTGTCCTGTTGATTTTGGCCATTCTAACTGGTGTGAAAGGTGGTCGGTCTCTCAGTGTGGTTTTGATTTGAGTTTCCCTGATGGCTAGTGATGATGAACATTTTTTAATGTGTCTGTTGGCCATTTGTATGTCTTCTTTGGAGAAGTGTCTGTTCATGTCTTCT
>LNAC01000352.1:581777-633638 GCA_002007465.1 Ailurus styani
TGACCATAGAATTGAGGGTCCATATCTGGACTCTCCATTCTGTTCCATTGGTCTATGTGTCTGTTTTTGTGCCAGTACCATGCTGTCTTGGTGATCACAGCTTTGTAGTAAAGCTTGAAATCAGGCAACATGATGCCCCCAGCTTTGTTTTTCTTTTTTAACATTTTGTTAGCATTTCAGGGTTTTTTCTGGTTCCATACAAATTTTAGCATTGTTTGTTCCAGCACTTTGAAAAATGCCAGTGGAATTTTTATCGGGATGGCATTGAAAGTATAGATTGCTCTGGGCAGTATAGACATTTTAACAATGTTTATTCTTCCAATCCATGAGCATGGAATGCTTTTCTATCTTTTTGTATCTTCTTCAATTTCTTTCATGAGCAACACATTATATTAATCAATTTTTTGGAGAGATCAATTTTCTCATGGTTGAATGCATATAAAAACGAAACAACTAAATGAGTTACATAGGAAGGTTGACATGTCTCATTCCCTAGAGATCTTTAAGAAGAGGTTCTTGATTGTGTATCCAAAATGGTTTGTGGTCCTTAAATGAAATTTGTCTAGAAGCAGGAAGATGGGATACCTATCCAGACCTGTGTTTCTGGATCTCCATCTTATATTGACATTAATTTTCTAATAGTTAATAGCTGGTGTTTGAGTTGAGATGAAAAGTCATTCTTTTTTTCTTTTTAAAATTATTTTTTATTTAGTGACATTTTAAAGTAATGAATACAGTAGTCTTACGTTAGTTATTGTTCAGTTTTGTAAAGACAAAATTTTTTTAAAGACAACCCTAGGGGCCTTTTTGTATTGACTGCTATTAAGGAGTACAGTGAATGTAAACACAGTGTTTAAAGTTTCAAGCTAGAAGAAAAAAAAAGGGGGGGGCAGCAAGTTTAAGGTCCAGCTGGCTAAGTGATCTGTAATATTTCCTTTAATGGTCTTAGTTCCATTTTTTTCTAATTTAAAAATTTGGAGAAAAAAAAGTTTCAAGCTAAAGTTATAGTGACTACTGTAAAGGAGTACGGTTAATTTGAATACCAGTTGCTAAAGTTAAAAATTGTATTTTGCTTTTGTAACACCCCTCTTCCCACCCAGCATAGAGATGTTTGGATTCTGAAAAAAAAAAGAAAAAGAAAAGGCTTTTTCAGACTGTTAGTTGTGTACATACGTGTTTTATTTTCTTTTTCTTCATATTAGTCATTGTGGTTAAGTGATTTATTGGCAGCTGGTGAGTCACAAGTGTATTTTTCATTCTGTGAGTCACCTAGCTGCATACAAGTTTGTGCCTTTTCTTTCCTTTCTAGATCTTTTATCTAAAAATAGGTATTTTACTTAGTTGGTACATTGAAATTTCAGTTTGCTGCATTAACTTTTAGAATTGTAAAATATCAAAATAATACTCAGAAGAAATCTCACTGATTTAGAAAACTTATTTAACACCTCCTCTGGTCCAGGCACTCTACTGGGCTTGGGAATACCATGACACATGTATGACATAAGGAATTTAATTTGATAAGAGGGAAAAATAGAACATGCAAGACATGCTACAGGTGCTGTGGTAGAAGGGTATGTATATATCTCATGTACAGTGAAGGTCCAGAGGGAATGGGCATATGGGTACTCCTTGAGCATCATGTGGATAATACCTTGGTGAATATAGGCTAGGTCATTATACTGCTGGGGATGGCAGCTCTGTGAAAAACTGTACATAGATGGTTTATACCTGTTGGAGTGAGATACTTATCTATTGGAGGAGAAACAGTACTTTTATATTTGGTCCTGTCAAGTTGAACATTTGTATTGAAAACTTTGATAAAGATGTGCTTTTAAAGGTAGATCTAAAATCTGCTGTCAGAGATTCTCAGTTTATGGGATTCTTTTTTTTTTTTCTTTTAAGATTTAACTTTTTTATTATTAGAGACAGAGAAAAGTAGGTGGGGAAGAGGGACAGAGGGAAAGGGAGAGAATCTCAAGCAGACTCCCCGCTGAGCACAGAGCCCAGTGTCGGGTTTGATTTCATGACCCTGAGATCATGACCTGAGCCAAATCAAGAATCAGACGCTTAACCAACCGAGCTACCCAGGCGCCCTGGGATTAATTGCTAAGTTAATATAACTTTAATAACATCATATTGCTTTATACAAAGATTCTGATGAATTCCTGTTGAGCTGGCAATAATAGCAGGACATCAAGATGCATCATTGTTACAAGAAGATAGTATGATTCTTGAGCGTTTGAAAACCATTTGTGAAGGGCCTGTTATTTCCAGTTGCTTTCACATAAATTATAAAGGAATGTGGCAGCTTGCAAGCTCCTAAGAATGAGAATGTATTATTTCAAAGTGAGCTAATGATGCATTCTGGAGTATTTAAAATTTGGTGCTAAATTGTGAGTCTGGAACAGAACAGTCTCGTGCAGTAATCAGTACATGATCTTACTACTGTATGATCTTAGCCTACTTACTTGACCTCTTGTAGAGTCTCAGTTTTCTCAGCTATAAAATGGTGGTCATATCCATCTCATAGGCATTTTGAGAAGTTTAAGTAAAGTAGTATATGTGTAAAGCATCTTATACAGGAACTGGGACAGAAAAGAAAATTGGTAAATGATATGGGAATAAAAATACTTTAGGCATTTATATATATTAAGATCAGTTTTGATCTGTAAGAAATAAAACTCTTGCTTCTTCAACATTAAAAAAAAAGAGGAAAATGAACAAAACTACTGTAGAAGGACAACACAAAATTTATGAAGCATTCCATATTTTTTGCAAAGGAGAAAAAATGTGAAGGATTGTAGACCAAATAGTAAACAGTGATTAAAGGAATAAAGGGTTGAGTATATGATGGGAGAGTTAAACTTTTAAATATAAATGATTATTTAACATTAGAATTTATAATAATAAAGTATATTCTTTTATAATAAAAAAATAAGTTCTTAAAACAATATATAAAAAACAGTGTTTCAAAAATAACTTTAAAACATAAGAGCAGGGACACCAGGGTGGCTTAGTCAGTTAAGCATCTGCCTTCAGCTCAGGTTATGATCCCGGAGTCCTGGGATCAGGTTGCCACTTTAGGCTCCCTGCTTCTCCCTCTGCCTTGCCACTCCCCTGTGTATGCTCTGTCTCTCTCTCCCTCTCTTTTTTTTTTCCTCTTTCTCTCTCTCTGACAAATAAATAAAATCTTTGAAACATAGAAGCAAACCCTGCCATTTCTCATCCCTCATTGGTGAGGGGCAGTTCATGAGTATAATTCTTTCTTCTCCAAGAGAACTTGCCAGAGTCAGCACCTCACACTGGGACCCAGCAACAAGAGGTGGATGAAGTACTTCTTTCCTAGATCCATTTCTCTACCATTTATATGTGAGATGGTGATCTCTTTGACTAGGGTTATGTGCTGTTAAATATTTTTTCACCTCTGTAATATGCAGAAATGAAACTTCACTGGTGCCCTATAAATCACCTACTCCAACAACCTTTTCTCAGTGTTCACGATTCTTGTTTTCTATCCCGTGGTCTTCACAGTGCACTTTGCTCAAGATTAACCATTAAGGGAAAGAAGATAATCTACTTATTTTCCTTCCTCCTTCCTTGTGTTATTTAAAATGTAGGAAAGAATTTGAGTTTTTTAATAGTTCATTTATAGATGAACACTGGGCCTGTTATTTGGATCGTATCTCAGAAGGCCACATATCCCGTATAGTATGTGAGGTCTCTGAAGCAAGATTGCAAGATTCCCGTAACAAAAAGGAGCTCACACTGGTACCCTAACTGATTCCCTTTGGCATATTGTAACTAATTGCAGTTTATTGTGCTTCATTTTGGTTTTGGGAGATTATATTTATTTATACATATTAAAATAATAAACTAAAAAGGGACTAGTGGCTTTTTAACTTCCTACCAAGAGACCACAGGTGGAGGATAAAATTTTAAACATAAGCACATATGAGAAAATGTTAATACTGACACTTCTACTCTTATAGATCTTTGTATCAGCCACGTTCTGCACTGCTGTGTGTGTGTGTGTGAGAGAGAGAGAGAGAGCAGAGAGAATGAGAGTGGGGGAGAGAAGGAGAATCTAATCAGATTGGACAGGATGAATTGCTCCCAAATAAGGAATTACCAGGAAGACTGTAGGTATGAATCTGCATTCACTTTTGCTAATTATGAACCTTACCCTGAGTTTATGTTTGCCTAAGGGTAATACTTATGTTTAGGATTACATGTATACAGTTTTAAAATAAATAAAATAGGGGGTGGTTGGGTGGTTCAGTTAAGCAGCTGCCTTTGGCTCAGGTCATGATCTCAGATTCAGTGCAATCCCTTTCAAAAATCCCCATGGCATTTTTTGCAGAAATAGAAAAATCCATCTTAAAATTCATGTACACTCTCAAGGAGCCTAGAACAGCCAAAACAGTTTTGAAAAAAAAAGAAATTTGGAGAACTCGCACTCCCTGATTTCAAAACTTCCTACAAAACTACAGTAATCAGAAGTATGTGGTACTAACATAAGGATAGACTTAGAAACCAATGGCATAGAAGAAAGAGCCCATAAACAAAACCCTGGCATAAATGGCCAACGGGATTTTGACAAGGGTACCAAGACCTTTTAATGGGGAAAGGATGGTCTTTTCAACAAATGGTGCTAGGAAAACTGGATATTCATATGCCAAAGACCTTACCGTACACCATATATAAAAATTAACTGAAAATGGATCAATTACCAGGATACCTGGGTGGCTCAGTTGGTTAAGCGTCTGCCTTCGCCTCAGGTCATGATCCCAGGGTTCTGGGATTGAGTCCCACATCAGGCTCCTTGCTCAGCAGGGTACCTGCCTCTCCCTCCCCCTGGTTGTGCTCTCTCAGTGTCTCTCTCTCTGGCAAATAAATAAAATCTTTTTTAAAAAAATGGATCAATTACCTAAATATAAGAGCTGAAACTATAAAACTCTTAGAAGAAAACATAGGCCAGAAGCTTTATGACATTGGATTTAGCGGTGATTTCTTAGACGTAACACCAAAAGTAGAAGTGGCAAAAGTAAATCTAGATTAATTTGACTTCATCGAAACTAAAACATTTTATGCATCAAAGGCCACTATCAAGAGAGTGAAAAGACAGTCCACAAAATGGGAGAATATATGTGCAAATCATATACCTGATAAATGATTAATATCCAGAATATATAAAAAGTCTGATAACCTATAATAATAACAACCCAATTCCAGAATGGGCAAAAGACTTGAATAACACTTCTCCAGAGAAGATGTACAGATGGCCAATAAGCACATGAAAAGATGCTCAACATCACTAGTCATTTGGGAAATGCAAACCAAAACCACAATGAGATATCACTTCATATCCATTAGGATGACTATAACCTGCCCCCAAAAAAGGAAAAATAATGAGTGTTAGTAATGTAGAGAAATTGGAACCCTCATGTATTACTGGTGGGAATGTAAAATGGTACTGCTGCTGTGGAAAACAATATGCCGGTTCCTTAAAAAGTTAAACGTAAAATTATCATATGATCCAACAATTCCACTTCTAGATAGATACCCAAAAGAATTGAAAGTGGGGACGGACTCAAACAGATACTTGTATGCTATTGTTCGTAGCAGCATGATTCACAAAAACCTAAATAGAAGAACAACCCAAATGTCCATCAACAGATGAATGGATAAACAAAATATATTATGTACATGTAATAAAATATTATTTAGCCTTAAAAAGGAATGAAGTTCTGATAAAGGCTATAATACAGGTGAACCTTGAAAACTTTATGTCACGTGAAGTAAGTCAGACACAAAAGGGCAAATATTATAGTTCCATATACCCGAGGTACCTAGAGTAATTAAGTTCATAGAGACAGAAAGTAGAATAGAAGTTACCAGGAGCTGAGGTGGGGGTGGGGGGAAGTTGGAATTAGTGGAGAGTTAATTCTTTAATTAGTACATTGTTTCTGGGATAATGAAAAAGTTCTAGAAATGGATAGTGGTGGTAGTTGCACAACATTGTGAATGCCACTGAATTATACTCCTAACGGTGGTTAAAGTGACAAAGTTGTATGTATTGTATATTTGATCAATAGTAAAAATTCAGCAGTGTATAATAATAAACCTTGATTTCTTGCTCACACATCTGTTGGGCGAGCTAGAATTCAGCTCATCTAGGCTCATTTTGAAGCTGTGGTTTGTATCCTGGTCTGCTCCTTGTGCTTCTCAGCTTCCTTGGACCAATAGCTACTTGAGACATCATCTTATGTAGAAAAGCAGGAATGCTGAAGGGCAAATTCAGCTTGCAGCATTTCGAGTCTTTATTGGGATCACATCCACTGATATGTCATTGATAAAGCAAGTCATATGGCCAAACCCAAAGCCAAGAGTCAAAAAATTACCTTCTGTCTACCTTGAATCTATAGCAAAGGTGGGGATGAATACTACTGCCTGCCATACGGGAGCAAAGACGTGAGAGCAAGAATTCAGGACACCACAGAGATAAGCTAAGAATTTTTTTTAATTTTTGGCAACTTTGAAGAATAAGGCATTATTCATTAGTGCATTATTTGATGGTATGAACTTTACCTCCTTTAAGTACTGAAACTATTCTGACAACTTTAACAGAATGGTTTGAAGTCTATTTTAGACATTCTTCCTTTTTTAAAAAGTGGGGTTTTTTTTAATGACAGAGGACCATTACGATGAACATCTGTTACTATGCTAAGTTACACTGTGGTTCTTTGTCACTTTCCTGTTTATTTTTTAATATATATTCTTCAGCAGTCAACTCTCAATACAATAGTTGTGCCTACTTCTAATAGTTCTATTAGACTTCTTTTTTAGTTTGTTGCTTCTTAGGTAATATGCGTAGTTATGCAAATTTATAATCAAGATAGATGAAACTACAGATGCTGAAAGTGTCCCTGAGGTAACTTGTAAGGCCTGAATAGTAAACTATGTGGCACTCAAGTTGGAAAGATGGGATTTTATTCCTTCATATAATGGAGTACTGTTTGGTTTTCTCCCAAGTTGCACATTGTATAATTGAGTTATTCATACATTATACCATTTGTTAAAAAAAAACTTGATAGCGAACTCAAAATATTTTTATAAAATACTTTAAATAAAGAAGGATGCTTTTTACAATTTTGTCTTTTTTAAGATTTTATTTATTTATTTTAGAGAGCTAGAGAGCAAGCATGAACAAGGGAAGGGGCAAAGGGAGAGGGAGAAAAAGAATCTCAAGCAGACTGAGTACAGAGCCCACTGTGGGGCGGGATCTTCCAACCCTGAGATCATGATCTGAACTGAAATCAAGAGTTGGATGTCCAACTGACTGAGCCACCAGGCGCCCTGACAATTTTATTTTCTAAAGGCAGTGTAAGTTAGAAGTAAACTATGAGATTGATTGTTGACAGTTCCTAGTGGATGACATGAATAGGATAGCCTGTTAGGGTATTTTTTAATATCAAGGTTATAACTAATTTATTTGTAGATGATTAGTTATATGCAGGTCAGAAGGGTGGTTGGAAAGTGGAAGAGGTGTGAAACACAGTGAAATAATAGTGTGTTTTGGGAGGCGGTGGTAATAATAAAGATAGCTGACTTAGCTGTTGGAAGGATGTGTTTAATTTACTTCATCCATTTCTTCTACAATCAGATAGTTCCCAGGAGTTCTCTACTTCCCGCTGTGGATTTTTTTCCTGCTGTATCCTCTAAAAACCCAAGGCTTTTAGTTGTCTGTTTGATATAACCCTCCTTCAAAATAGGGGTATAGAGGCATATTAGTTTCAAAATATAAAACTGAAATTTTAATGGAGTCTCTTTATGACAGCAAGCTAGAGTATACATACTCCAAAGTTTTAAGCCATCTTAACATGCAGTATCAGTTAAAATCATGTTAATTAGGCTTTTTCTAAAAAGTAGAATTTCATCCTTCTATTAGTAGTAGCTTATTTCAAGTATTCCTGTCCCTCTCTTGCATTGACTCTAATTATACACACACATAGATAAAACCCTCATTAATGCTTTACTAAAGTTGACTAGCAAGTTCTAGTGTGACCCTTTTTTACAAATCTGACTCTTTGATTATAATATTATTTGTCCTGAATTCATTCAAGTCTACAGATAAATAATAAGAGCTGGATATAGATGTGGATGTAGTTATAGAGATATTAGAGCTAAATTATCCAGGGTTTAAAAAAATCATGGAATGGTGTTACTAATATCTAAAAAGACTATTCTGTTAACAGCATATAGCTGCTAGGTATAATGAGATAATACTAAGATTGGAAGGGCAAAAAAATTAATAAGCATCCTCTGTATCTGGTTTAATTCTACCTTCTTTCTAATTGATTCAGTAGACTTACTTGTGATAGAAGTCTGTCTTTGGCCCAGTTTAAAAAATAGGTTGGGTTTTCAGAAGTTCCTTTTATGAGTTGTTTGGTGCTAGAAACAATGTTTAAAATAGTGGTTATTTTTTGTCTAGCTACTCAAGTATTTTATTACAATATTACCTAATTAAATAAAAGTACTAAACACAGACTTAGTTATAAGTTTCAGGTCCTGGATAAAAGAAGTCATCTGATACTTTTGAGGAAAAAAGAAACATTTATTTTCTTTAATTGGCCCTTTAGGACAGAGTGTCAGGTCACATCCCAGCTTTTTTCTGGAAGGATATTAACTTAATGCTCAGTCTTTGAGAGTAGATAACTTGAGTTGGCTTGAAGAAGACTTTCTGATAATGGAAGGCCTCTTACTAAGGGAATGACCCTTGAGGGCCAGGGTCATAGCAGGAATGTAGCAGAGTGGAACTCTAGTTGGGGCAGAACAGGTTACTCAGTGAAGCACACTGATCAGTAAGGAAGAGAAAGCCTTCCTCATGGAAATGTGTAAACTAAGCAACAGTATTCTCACATAGCCTGAATCATATCCCCAGTATCAAGTTTACTCATTCAATCAGAAGAAGCAACTGGTAGATGGAAATCATACTGAAGAAAAATTCAGTGATTAGATTCTGACACTAGATAGCCAGTGTTAGAAAGCCCTTTAACAATATACCACAATAAATTCTGAGTTTCTTCAGTGCATAAGATTTTAGCTAAGTATTAGGTAGTGGCTCTAGTGCAGGAGAAATATGTATACTGTTGGGGTTTTTTTTTAAGTTGGTATCAGACATTCAGAGTTCTAGACAGTGTAGCAAAGTGAAATGAAAATTTTTCTTCCTTTCTTCACCACTTTTCACCTCTTATCCTCATTTTGATCCTTTTCCAGTCCTGAGCAAATGTTCATTGAAATGGACTGTGGTTTCTCTTGGATAAAATAAGCATTGTTGAATTTCTGAAATCTTTTTTTTTTTAATGAAGGGATTTTATTTTTTTTTTTAAGATTTTATTTATTTAACAGATGAATGGATAAAGAAGATGTGGTATATATATACAATGGAATATTATGCAGCTATCAAAAGAAACGAAATCTTGCCATTCGCAACAACATGGATGGAACTGGAGGGTATTATGCTGAGCGAAATAAGTCAATCAGAGAAAGACAATTATCATATGATCTCTCTGATATGAGGAACTTGAGGGGCAGGGTGNGCTTTAACCCACTGAGCCACCCAGGCGCCCTGAATTTCTGAAATCTTGAAAAATGGTACCACAACTACTAAAGACCCAATTCCTCATCAGAATAAATAGAACGTTTCCTGTGAAAGTTAAATCTTTTTTTTTTTTTTTTTTTTTTTTTTTTTTTTTTTTTTGCTTTTGTTTTGTTTTGTTTAGATTCTTGTCATTCATTTTGCAGGATTCTGGGTTGGCACTTAAGCCACAAAAGTTAACCTTTTAAAAAGTTAACCTATAAAAGTTAAGTGGGGCTTATGACATAGCAGATAAACAGGGAGTCCCGAACAGATTTTCTTGATGCATGTTTGCCGTTTCTCTTATACCAACTGTGTCAGGAACTCCACTCTCTCCCAGTTACCACTTTTGCATTTTTCTTCATTCTTCTCTTTTCACCTCACTTCTGCAGTTGCAGTTTCCATCTTAGAGTTTTAATTGGTAGTTTTAGATTGATAGTTTGGGCCAGTTGAGCTGCTGTGATGCTGACATCACTCCCCAAGAACTGAAAGTTAAATCTTCATCCTTTTCCACAAATATATTATGATACATTCTGGCAGTACAATAATACACACAAAAGTAAAACTGGTACATTTTGTATGGGAACCACCATTTTGGATTATACCCTTTCTCCCTTGGTTATGTACTAGAGATAAAAAAAAATAATCAATTGGTGAGCCTAATAAGCTGCTTCATATATATTTCAGAATTTGAGTGTCCTATATTCAAAATTCAAGTTTGTTATAAAATTCAACTGCCCAGGTGACCGATTTAGTGTATATTGAGCTTCATGTAGACATTCTTAAATGGGATTGCATAATCCTATAGGCTGTCTGCCATAAATCGAATGACAGCGTGTACTCAGAAACTGTAGGCATGGAGGGCTTAATTGCAGCAACTTATGTCCCTTTATTACCTTGAAATCTTTTCAGTTGACCTTCTTCTATTATTTAATTCCGTTACATACCAGTAATTGCATTTATTGAAGCCCATGCTTCTCCTTATAGGAAATGCTGGTCTTTGTAAGTTTCAACTACAGGAAAGGAAATGTTCTTTAATAAATAATTGGAAGACTTTTTTCTACTTTTCACGGTTCAGTGCTGGTCCTGTTGCCATTTGGGTTCAGAGTATTTTATGAATGGTAACTAAATTATGGCATCTAGAAAATCATCTCTTCAAGAAATCTCACAAGGTGTGCTACATAATAGCTTATTTTAAGTAGGTTAAATAGACTGGCTTTATCTCAAGTGGCTTACTGTATTAAAAAAGAATTTAATGTTTCGGCTTTACTGTTGAAACACCAAATGAATTCTGACACCTATGATGAGATGATTAAAGTTGGGAATTTTTTCTTTTGACAGCATTAACAAAGAGAGCATCGTAGATGTAGAAGGTGTAGTGAGAAAAGTGAATCAGAAAATTGGAAGCTGTACACAGCAAGACGTAGAGTTACATGTTCAAAAGGTAACTTTTTTCAAAATATAAAATTGGGTACAGAAATAGATTTGGTTCTTATAACCATTCATATCAGACCTATATGTTCTTAAAGTTGATGTAAAATATTGAGATTTATAAACTGATTACTGAATCAATTAGCTTTTATTCTATAACAAACTACCCCAGTACTTACAACATTTATTTGCTCATGATTCTGTGCATGGAGCAGTTAGAGGAAACTTGTCTGGGGTGGCTCATCTACTCTGCATGAAATCAACTGGACCTACTACTATTTCTGGGACATTTCTCCCTATGGCTTCTGTTCATCCAGCCGGCTAGCCCAGGCTTGTTGACATGGTACCAGAAGGATTCCCAGCAGCAAGAGAGAGAAGCCCTAGTGTGCGAGCACTTTTCAAGCTTCTCCTTGTGTCACGTTTGCTAAATATGTCATTGGTCAAAGCAGGTCACATGAAATAACTTAGATTTAAGGGATGGAGAAAGAGATTCCACCTCTTGATGGGAAGACAGGCAATAGCATTGGAAAAAAAACACGTATACAGGAGACTGAGGAATTATTAGAGCCATTTTTTGCAAACAATCTACCGTAGTCACATACGAAAAAATATAAAACACATCTAAAAAGCTTTGTTCACTATTATGAATATATTTTGCTATGAACTTTCTTCTGACAATGTACCTCTAAAGGTTGATTAATTATACTAATTCTTAATGATCATATGTCCTTATAGTCATTATATTCCTGATACTTCAGAGAGAAATCAAAAGAGACAAAATTCTGTCGGTCTTACATTCCAGCAATAACTTCCTTTCATATAAGATTTATCCCACATCTGTTTTTTTCTCAGACATAAAAACTTTAAGTGCTCATTATCATTGACTTTTAAAATGCTTTAAGTGATCTCACACATATTCAGTACTTTTAAATAACCCTGCAGTTTTGAGCCTGCAGTTCTCAGATCCGACCTAGTTTGTCTCTACAAGATGCATCGTTAAATTTCTTTTAAGGAGTAGTCACTTCCTGCCCTCATCCCTGTTTGTGTATTTGCTTGTGTGTGAGCATTTATAAGATAGAGCAGTCAGGCAGATTAACAGATGCAGAAAGATAGTCTCATACACACTCATTTGAGAGTAAGGTTGTATTTAACTGGAATTGTCATGGGAACTCTTCAGGACGTATAAAATCTTGTGTTTTTTACTGATCTAACTTGCCAAATTACTTTTTTTTCTTTGTGTAAGCTTCATTTCAAACCAACCACACCAAGAAGTGTATAACCTAGTAAAGGCAAACCAACCTAAGGGTATGCTGACCAAGTAAAACAACCCATCTTCCAAGTAACATATCTTTTTCAATACTTAAATAAAATTTTAGTGAATAGAGCAAGTAAACATACTTTTAAAATATTCTAATTATTTAGCATTCAATACAGCCTTAATAAATGCAAATGATAAATATAAAGCCTAAAGAGCTTACAAATTTTGCCTTAATGGAAATAATTATAAAGTATCTCACAAAGTATGAAGTATTATATCTTAAAAAGGGTCTTATAGTAAGCACTGACTCTTATATCAGTTACTTATTTATTCAGCCAGCAGTTACTGAGTACATACTTTGAGCCAGCACTTTGTGAAGTTATAGGGTGCTCACAACCTAACGAAGTGATTTTCTACTAGTTATAAAAATAGAAGAGATAGCTGTTCCATTCTACAACTTTGCATTGGAAATCAAGTTTCTATTAACTTATCAGAGGGTAATACTATACTTGAGAATAGAGTGGTGACAAATAATTCTATTTTATTATAAGGAGGACAGGAGTATCCTTCTGACACTTTTTCTTAAAGAGTCTGAGCTGAATGCTAAATGTGGTCTACCAACTGGAAGAATATAATTTCGTTTCCTGAATTAACTAAATTAGGTTTGTTTCCCTTTCGTGCTTTAACAGGTTTTCCAGGCATAGTTGGGAGTAACTAATAGGGTAACATGTTTTTAAGAGTAGCCAGAAAAACCTAGCTCATCTTTTATGACCTAACTGCATTTTAGCTCTAAAATGTGCAATTCATGTGAATGAATTTAACAAATAAAAAGGAATTTTAACACCATAGAGGAATACCTTCTGCAGCAGTTCCAAACCAGGAGAGCAGCAGGAAATGAGATATAACACGTTGATGAAAGGTAGAAAGGAAGGGATATTTGGAAAAAGAATGGGAAAAGGGAGTTGACAGCAGAGTTGGGCTGACTTTGATCCTAGCCTAGAAATGGCCAAATGCTATGAAAAGTGATAATAACACATTTGTTTAATGCCCCCTTCAAAGGAGCAAAGTGTTTTCATATCCATTACTCCATTTGATTCTTACCTCATACCTTGTTTTACAGAGTAGAATATCGAAGCTCTGAGATTAAATGATTCGCCTAACAACAGCTTTTACGTGACAAAGTAAGGCCTTAAGCTCAGACCCCTAGACCCCAGTTAGTACTTATTTGTCACACTGGTATACACATTAGAGTTTACAAAGTATTTGTATATATGTTCTCTCATTCGACTTCCAACAACCTAGGAGGGTTGGCAAGAAATGCTATGATTCCTGTTTTATAAGTGAAAAAACATGTACATCCTTGTTTGATTTTAGCAGGTAGTTTCAGTTAAGATATATGCAAACATAGCTTCATATTTATGTCAACTGTAGATTTTTTTTAGGTAAAATAACAGGTTTTGTGTGCTTCATGATATTTTTGGTAATCTCTCACTTTCAGATTTATGTGATCAGTTTGGCTGAACCCCGCCTGCCCCTGCAGCTGGATGATGCCATTCGACCTGAGGTGGAAGGAGAAGAGGTTAAAATTACATTTTTGAAATACTTTGCTTCCTCTCTATGTTTAATTTATAGATCATTGAAAACTTGATGTCCTACTTTTGTATGAAGCATACCTGTGAAGTGATTTGAGCTTCATTTTTTATCTGAATTTACTCTTATATCAATAATTCTCAAACTTTTTGGCCTCAGGATCTCTTTACACTCTTAAAAATAACTTCCCCATAAACTTTTGTTTTTGTATATCTTTATCAATATTTATAATGTTAGAAATTAGAATAGGAAATTTTTAGTATGTATTAATAAAAGTAACAGGTAATATAGATATACTTATATATATTAATCATATATGAATGATAAAAATAACATTTTTGAAAAAGTTTTTTTAGGAAAAATATTTTCAAAAACAAAAAATAATTGGTGTCAAGAGTGATATTGTCTTACATATCTACAGATCTTTGTAATGTCTGCCTTAGTAGACAACAATTAGATTCTCATACCTACCTCTGCATTCATTCTGTTGTGATAACTCACATCATGAAGCCATGGGAAAACTCAATACAGGATGAAATCTGTCATTGTGAAAAATAGGTTTGACTTCATGGAGTCCCTGAAAGTGTCTTCGGGACCTTCAATGGTGCCCAGAACATACTTTGAGAACCACTTCTCTATCAGCTTTTATCTATTCCTTCAGTCTTTAACTAGCAGGTAAAATCCGGGAATCAATGAAGGTGCAAGTGGTTAATTCTTCTGATGTCCCAGTAATTAGGCAAGGCTTTGGTGGAGTGGGAGGTGGAAAGAAAGCATTAACCTCTGTTCGTTTGCATTTCTCTTCTTTCCATCTCTCTTTTAACAATAGCTTCTCTGTGGCCCTGCTTCTTATTTCTTGGATCCCTTATTTGGCGGTATAGTATTAACCACATAAGCACACCTCTTCTCACTTAAAAGTAAACATGGCTTCTTAAAACTGTGTTTGTGTTATTAAAAAAATTAGTAAAATCTGTTTTTTCATCTTTTTTTTAGGAAGGAAGAGCTACTGTTAATCAGGATACAAGATTAGACAACAGAGTCATTGATCTTAGGGTATGCCTCATTTATTTATTAACTGACATGACTGTGCCGAAATCAAGGTGGGCAGGAATATTACCATACCTCTCTCAAACTTATAGAACTAATTAGCATTTGCCTGTACATGTGACAATACAAGAAACAATTTACCTTTCTGACTGACCCTTCCCCTAAATGTAATTGCAGGCAACAAGGACAGTCAAGTAATATTTCACAGGATATTGACTCGCTTTGTTTTAAAATAACAAAGGAACATGAAGCCAATAAATGGGCTTGCTGCCAGATGATAACTGTTTTAGACAAGTTAGTAAGTAAAAACATAACCATTAATATCACTATAAAATTATGAAAGAAATTACATGCACATTTTAGAATGTGGACAGGGTGGAGATTAGTAATTAATGCCTCAATCCTTTGAATGTGATCTGAGCACAAAATTAGTAATAAAGAAGTCGTTGGCCCTCGTGATTTATTTAGTAATCTCATACATCTTCTCTTTCCCTTTCTGGTTTGGTTGCAAGTGAAAGAGTTGAGTGGTTTCATCATTGTAGTAAATCCAGTGTCATCTTTCTTTCTTAATGTTTTGACCACATCTTCCTCCTTAAATATTCTACCTAAAGCTTAAATCCTTTTCACCTTAAGAGTTTTTCCAACTTTTCTGCAATCATATGGGTCTGCCTTTTTTATGCACACATATGTCACCCCTGATTATTTGCTTTTTTATCCCTTTTCCTTTTCCATTGAATTTGTATTCTATAGAAAAGGCTATAACAATAATCAAAAGTCCTCTTCATATTGCCTAGAAACCTCAGGTTTTTCATAATTTTGACCACAGTAGAAAGTTACTGGTTGTACCTGTAGAGTTTGGCACCAAAGTATTTTCCTTTGGCATTTTTTTTTTAATTTAAATTCATTGCCACTGTTGAAAAATGAGGATTTCACATTAAATCTGGATGACTTTTCTTAAAAAGCTGGGGGTGAATCTGGCAATACTGTGACATGGCAACATTAGCTAGCACGCTAGATGGGGCATTATATCCTCTGCTATGCCCTGCACTACCCAGGAAGTATCATTCATTTTTTCCATTTATGTTATTTGTCTGGCCCTTGTAAGCGTTCACATTTTTTTTTAAGATTTTTTTTATTTATTTGAGAGAGAAAGAGAGAACTCACACGCACACACATCCACATAAGCCAAGGAAGGAGGTGACAAAGGGAGAGAGAGAGAGAATGTCAAGCAGATTCCCTGCCAAGCACTGAGCTGGGAGCATGATACAGGGCTTGATCTCATGACCCTGAGATCATGACCAGAGTGGAAATCAAGAGTCTGACACTTAACAGGCTGAGCCACCCAGGCATCCCTAAGCATTCACATTTTTAACCCCTGCTTTGACTTTACATTTTGGGAAGCATTGTGTATCTGAAATCTTCTAAGCATCTTGGTTTATATCTAAACTACTCTCTAATCTTTTGTAGACTCTCAGCAAAGTCAAGTTGGAGATGTTGGAGATTTTTTTTTTTTTAAGATTTTATTTATTTATTTGACACAGAGAGAGAGATTACAAGTAGTGAGAGAGGCAGGCAGAGAGACAGGGAGAGGAGGAAGCAGGCTCCCTGGTGAGCAGAGAGCCCGATGCGGGCCTCGATCCCAGGACGCTGAGATCATGACCTGAGCCGAAAGCAGAGGCTTTAACCCACTGAGCCACCCAGGCGCCCAGATGTTGGAGATTTTAAAGAGCAAAATTGCCATTCTCCTACAATAGGAAAAATTCCAAGATATATCTTTGTACTAATTGTCATATAACCTAACTTTTCTCTCATATAATGAATTGTTTTCTCTGTGAACCTTCCAGGCAGGTGGCCTGATTAGAAAATACTCCATTTCAGTTAATGTGTCAAGTTGATTTCATTAGATTTTATTATTGTCTTTCAGACATCAACTAGTCAGGCAGTCTTCCGTCTCCAGTCTGGCATCTGCCATCTTTTCCGAGAAACTTTAATTAACAAGGGTTTTGTGGAGATCCAAACTCCTAAAATTATCTCAGGTATGCTTTAAGACATTTCTCTTAATTTTTAAGAATAAATTTGCTTTCTCCCAAGTTGCTTAATATTTTTTTTTTAATTTGAGAATCCCAACTGTCGCTTAAGGTTTATCCATGAGACTTTTTATTTTGAAGACTGTGCAGCACATATCACTGACATCAATAATACAGGCATCTCCTTGTTTCAGAAGTCATTATGACTTGTGATAGTGATTATAAAATAAGGCAGCAGCACATGAAGCAAGATTGTTATTATGTAAGTTATACCAGAAACTACTTGCATTATGTAGGCTTCTTTCTAAATTGGTATTGTAATTTTGTTTTATATAAACTGCATTGTAATATTACTAACTACTACAAGTGGGAAGATCACATTAATTCTCATTCTCATATGAGAACCTTATTTGAATCATTTTATCCTTTTTGGAGTTGCTTAAGTAACACTAAAAAATGTGTTACAAATGGCATTTAGTTATAAATCAATAATTGAACATTGCATTCTTTTTTTTTTTTAAGATTTTATTTATTTATTTGACACAGAGAGAGAGATCACAAGTAGGCAGAGAGGCAGGCAGAGAGACAGGGAGAGAAGGAAGCAGGCTCCCTGCTGAGCAGAGAGCCTGATGCGGGCCTTGATCCCAGGACGCTGAGATCGTGACCTGAGCCGAAAGCAGAGGCTTTAACCCGCTGAGCCACCCAGGCGCCCTGAACATTGCATTCTTGATACTTAGCAAAATCAGTAAGAATATCGTTTCTCTTTTGAAAAAAATGTTTACAAGTCCAAAGTAGCTTTAGTAGATTTGAAATTGATGCAGAAAAGGCATGTGTATATCTGATGAAGTAAAGTGAAGGTATGGCCAAAGAAGTAAATCTGTCCTAAATATAAACGGTTTAGAATCAGATATAAGTCATATATAGACTGTGATTTCTCTGAAAATTTTTTCCAGAATAATTTATTATTATTATTATTATTATTATTATTATTATTATTATTATTTGCCCCAAGGGTACAGGTCTGTGAATCATCAGGCTTACACATTTCACAGTATGAAATTTTTTTTTAAGTGAAATGCTTATATCAAAAGTATGAATTGTTTTTAATAGAAATTTGTATTGATAAGCTTGTGGTTGGTTTTAATAGCATAAATGTTTACATTTCAGCTGCCAGTGAAGGAGGAGCCAACGTATTTACTGTGTCATATTTTAAGAACAATGCATACCTGGCCCAGTCCCCACAGCTATACAAGCAAATGTGTATTTGTGCTGATTTTGAGAAGGTTTTCTGTATTGGACCAGGTAAGGTTTGGTGGTTATGGCTTTCTCAGAATTTATTGCTTGTACTATAGTTTTGGTTTTAGGAACACATTTTACATTCACACATTTTGGAAGCTTAAATCCTTTTATATGTTGGCTATATAAACACTAGACTTTCAGGTAAAAATGACAATGTACTTAGGTAGACATTTCCTTAAAAAAATTGTATGCTCAGTAGTTCTTTAAGTAGTTGAACATCATTTATGTGAATAGATTCATAAGCATTTTATATTCCTACAAAAGATTGCTAAAGAAAATGTTTGCCTTGAGAATATCTCATTTTAAAAATGCATGCCTTGAAAATATATACCCTCTGTAATACACCTGAGTATATTATTTATTATTATTTCAGTGTAATTAGAACAGAATTAGCTCTTGTTTGGACTTGGCCTTTCAACTCTCCATGAAAACGAAAGAACAAGTAGTTGTAGTCTTACAAATAATGTATTTTGTTGTCCTTGATAGCCTCTTACTACTCTTGTAAGTTTACAAATGTACCTGGGTACTTTGCTACTCATTTTATTTCAGAGCTGTCCTGTTTTACTACTACTGTTTGTACTGTTCTTAGTATTGAGAATATGCTAAAACCCATTAGAAATTAAAAGTTAAGCATGGACACATAATCATGTGTCATTCATTCATTCATGAAATGATACATTTCGTGTGTCATTCATTCTTTAATAAAAGCCAACTATAAGCAAAAACTAGCTTTGCTTCATTCTGTAAAACCTACCAAGTCATTTTATATGTGTAAGTTTTTTGTAGCTAAAAAAGAATTAAATGCCTGCTGTTAGAGAAACTGGCAAGAGTATTGTGTTAATTTTCTGAATTTATTAACTAATTCGTTGAATGCCTGCTGCATACATAGCCTTATGCTAGATAACATGTACACAAAAGAAAAATCAACCAGCACTTCTCAAATGTTAATGTGTGTATGAATCACTTGAGGATCTTGTTAAAATGCAGATTCTGTCCAGTAGGTCTAGAGGGAGGCTTGAGATTCTGCAGTTCTCACAAGCTCCCAGCTACTGCTGATGCTACCAATTTGTAGACCATGTTTTGAGTGACAAGGGAATAAACGTTGTCCCTTCTCCCAAGACAGAATAAGACATGCATATATATATAGCAGTTAAAAGGAATAATCAACTGATTTTCACAGAAAATAATCAGATCGTGCTGTACAATCAGCAGATTGATGTTAATTATATAGTATAGATAATGTAAAAAGAGGGAGAAGATGGAATTTGCTAGAGTTACCATAAACGCAAACTGAAGTGGGCTTTAAGAACAGAGTAGGAGATACAGACTACAAAAAATGGCATTCTAGTCAACAGAAGCAGAATGAGTAAAGAGCATGGGAGAAAATAAAAAGACTACATAGTGTTAAGAAGAAATGGGAAATATAGGGTAAGATTAACTATGAAAGCATAAAGGCTTTAGATTTTTTGTCATTTTATATTCTGTTACAGTCCCATTTGGGAACCACTGATAATCAGTAGTTAATTAGTTAATTACTGAGCAAGGATGTATTGTAGGAATTTTAATCTTAAAGTGATTTGAAAGATGGACCAGAGCTAGAGTAAGGAAGACACAGAAAGGAGGAAAGTGCAGTGAGGACAGTTAGAGTTGGACAGAGGTAATGGCTGCAATATATATAATGTTACTTGACTGGTACAGATTTCATTTAGCTTGAGTCAAGTTTTAATAAAATTGAGAAGAACTCACTATATTGAACCTATTTTTAATTTTTGAGAAGGCACTTCAGGATCTTGCATTCCCTTAGGATTCTTCAAAGCCTCACTTAAATTAATTTACATTTGTTACAGCTTTTACTGCGTAACTGTAAGAGTTGGTAATGAGCTTGCTGTCCAAGAGAATGCTGAAATATATGGCTTATCAAGTCTTTCTAGAACCCTATAATAATGAGAATAATACTATTTGAGTACTAGTAAATAACATTTTGTATTTAAATCCCAGTTTTTCCAAAACTTTAGAACACCATTTACTATTTCTTTCTTTTAATAATGTTAACAGTATTCAGAGCTGAAGACTCGAATACCCACAGACATCTAACTGAATTTGTTGGTTTGGACATTGAAATGGCTTTTAATTACCATTACCATGAAGTTGTGGAAGAAATTGCTGACACCTTAGTACAAATATTCAAAGGACTCCAAAAAAGGTAAAAACAAATATTGCATATCCCTAGATGGACTTAATGTCTAATCCGTTTGGGTTCTTCAAAATAAAGTAATTCTTGAATTGAAACATGTAAACTTAAGTTTATATTGAACATACATATATGTCCGGGGGGAGAGGACTTGCCATTTAGATGATCAGTAGTTAATTAGTGAAAAAATGAACACCAAAAATAATATTTCTGGATCCAAGTCAGTTGGGACTTCAGCTAGTTAACCTTATTTTGGTGAGGAAGTTTACCAGATTGTGAATCAGCCTAACCATATATTTTTTTCCTTTATATTATATCCTGAATGTCTGAAAGAAATAGAGTCTATATTACTTTTATAGCAGTTTATTATTAAACTGATAATGGTGGTGGTAATGTGGTGATAAGATTTTTGCAGAAAATTATTAGACATGTTCAGGATATTCAGAAAATTGAATTATATAAAATATTCACATTAGGTACAACCTCTAAACTGGCAAATAGTTTCTCCCTTAAAGGTCATTGAAAGTTGTTTATTTGTGATAATGTTTAACACAGAAAAAATAGGAAAAGAAAATGGAAAATAAGTTAAGTAGGTTCAAGGGAGTCTTTTTTTCCTTTCTCCATACTTGAGACTGTACTTAAATATTAAGTAAGCTATAGTAGATTTGTCTAGCAGTTTGATAACTGACAAAGGGCTATATTTGAAATTTTTATTTAAAGACCACTGATTTAAAAAAATAAAATAAAGACCACTGATTTAACTGTTAATTGTTGATGTATTTGGATATGCTTCATTGATACTTAAAAAGAGTTCAAAAATAACTGTGAATCTTACTTATTCCACTGCAAGTCTAATGAGTAATTTCAAGGACATAGAAATTAATCATTGGTCTTACAAAAATCTTATAAGGACTGGTATTTTCCAAGCATTCTCTGCATTACATTGGTACATTGATGACTAGCTAATTGTAGACAGCTTTTTTTTTTTAAACTTTGTTCTCTGAAACATTTCAGTACCATTTATTTTAAGCAACTTTCATTCAGATAGTCTAGGAACAACTAATGTTTCCTTATAAAATAAAATACCCTTTGAAACTAGTGAAGGAACAGAGCTCTTCTTATTTTCTTTTCACACTTATAATTCAAGAAAATTTCTGAAGCCCATTTATTTTGGGTGTTGATATCTACTCTCTGTAATATTGGGATATGAAATTTTTAATTTGGTTTTTGTAATAACAGATCAAGCATTAATTGGCCCCTTGGGATTAATCAAATCTCTGTTTACAAGTTAGAGATTCAGACACCATCGTCACTGGACTTTTTCAAGTAGGTTTAAGGTGGCAACCTAGAAATAAAAGCCTTCTTTTTATATTCTATAAGTTATTTATGAATTTTAAGTTTCTCTTAGTTATAAGTTGGGTTACCTGGCATGTGTCATGGTACCGCTCAAGTTTATCCTTAGTACTTATCTATCATAGAAGAATAAAAGACAAATGTATTTTAAAATATTGACAGACATAACTGGGCTAATATCCTAAGCAAAGGCAATTTAGAAATCAATTATTGAGATCTTCTTAATCCTTCTTACATCAAGATTTGAATAAATCAATAGCTAAGCTTTATTGCTCCCATGGAAGTGTTTAAGACTAATGAGGAAATGTTAATATTTTAATTTCTACTGTTTTTCATGGAATATAATTTTCAATTCTACTAATTATGTAAATTTCAAGACACATACAAAATAGAGACTGGCCTAATGAACCTCCATGTACTCATCATCCACTTTCAACCATTGATAACTCATGGCCAATTTTGTTTACACATTTCTCCAAACCCCTATTATTTTGAAGCAAACCCCAGCTATCATTTCATCCGTAAGTGGCAAAATTATTCTTTTTAAATCTTACTAAAAAATAATCTTCCATAATTCAACACAGTAAACATTTGTCTTGTGCCTGCTGTTTAAAGACTACACTGTACTGTAGTGGTTATTAAAATGGGAAATGGGCACTCACAGACTTACAGTATAATGGGAATGGGGGAAGATAAGACAGATATTCAGTAATTTGGTGTACCTCGAGGGTAACAAGTGTTAAAGGATTAAAAAGTCAGTTCTTTTTAATACCTCTTAAAATGGGTATTTTATATTACTATGAGTGTTAGCTGATAGGAGTTACAGTTTTTAATACTTTAATGCCACTGTGATGACAAAACAAGAGGAGACCAAGAAATGTGTTAAATACTTTGAGTATTTAAATTTCATTTCTAATGTAAATAATTTCTTGATAATACTTTATCCTAGTGCATACACCAATTCAAAGAATGATTTTATGTGACATAGATAGATACTCAGCACCTACCAGGTATTTTTTCTTAGCTGTTTCTACTACTACAGAAGAGCCTGAAAGTCTCTAAGGCGATTTTTGTATTGAGGCTGATTTTACACAAAACAACTTTCTCTAGAACCATATACTTTTAGGCGTGCCTGTGTGGCTCAGTTGGTTAAGCATCCAGTTCTTGATTTTGGGTCAGGTCATGATCTCAGGGTTGTAAGGTTGAGCCCTACATCAGGCTCGGCGGTGGGCGTGGAGCTTGCTTGAGATCCTCTTTCTCCCTGTCTCTCTGCCCCTCCCTTCTAAAAAATTAATTAAATAACAAAATAAAAGCATTCCCTTTTGAGTCACTGCTGAATTTCAAAATTGTTATCAGGGGAACACACAGAACTAAAGTATGTAGAGTAGACTCTTGGGTCCGTGTCAGCCAGAATGGGTTCCCCAGACAGCTAGGAGGGTCTGTGGGGCTTAGTGGCTCAGCTGGAAAAGGCACTTGGCTGACCACAGAGCTACTACCACTCCTGAAGCTACTCAGATTGCCCTTTCATCATCGCACATACAGTGATTCCTGTGAAATGTTAAAAATGTTGTTTCTTTGTTTAAAAAAAGAAGTGTATCAAGTTGTAGAAGAATAAAGAATAAAGCTGCTCATTATTTCACTTGTATTAGTAAAATTTTTCTTAAAAATTATGTTTATATATTGCCACAGTGACCTCTTGTGGGGAGAGGACAACACATTTTTTTTTAACTCTATCATTGTACAAATAGGTTTCAAACTGAAATTCAGACAGTGAATAAACAATTCCCGTGTGAACCATTCAAATTTTTGGAACCAACTTTAAGACTCGAGTACTGTGAAGCATTGGCTATGCTTAGGGAAGCTGGAATTGAAATGGGAGATGAAGAAGATCTGAGGTTTGACTTTGTGATTTTTTTAAACTTTAGTAATTAGGTTTAAGATATGAATGAATGAGTATATTAATGAAAGATGATTTTTTTCCACCCAACTGATAAACTTCAGTTTTATTAACTTTGGTGTATAGTATGATGCTGTTTTGTTTAATGTGTGATCTGAAATAAAATACTATGTTTAATGTGGTTTGCCTGAGCTTTGATAGTTTTGTCTATAAACACCATTTTTTACCCTACCACACCCCCATATTTGTAACATTCTAAAGAATATATAGGGACTTTGGCCTGTGATTTTTATCATCTAATATGTTACCTCTCTTTCTAAATCAGTGGTGTTTGAGGGGTAGAAAGCAGTCTTAATCCATCCCCATACAGAATTAAGGCATAAAATTAATGTCTCCAAAGTTATAAAAATATCTGTTCTTTATTTGTTATATAGTATTATGTTATCTAAATTCAGATCATATAACTTATAATTTTGAATAAATTATGTGGTTTAATAAACTATCTTTGGTACTTATATTTTTCTCCAAGGTTCTTAAGTTAAAATATTTAAGCCCTCATAATAATTTGTAGGGAAATAGGAGTGAAAGTAGTGGTTATTGTCTTTTAGGGCTCTTTTTAAGCATATTTTGCTCAAAACCCTTTATTTTTGTTTAACAGAAATTACATTTATGGTTTTAAGCCTCTCATTGCTAGATTACATTTTTAAGGCAAACTATACATTCTATAATTATTTTAAGCTGAGCAATATTAAGTACTTTGGCAGTTGTTCTTACCTAAGATAGAAGCTAAAGTAACAGCCTCTTAGCTATAAAAACACTATTGCATTTTAAAGACTTGGAAATACTGATTTTTGTTTTATAAACCTTTGATAAACAGTAACAAGAGGAGAGACCATCTTAAAGTAGAGCCACTTAATGGCAAGAATAGCCTATTTGCTATAGTGAACTTTAATTATATGTAATTGTAAGATATTATTTCATCCGTGTTATTTCTGAATCTATGAACTGCTACATCTGTTTATTGTTTTATTTAAATATTTTTGAGCAGCACCGACTAAATGTTGTCAGTGTACTTGGCTTTTAAAAAAGGAGCAGGATAGACAACAATGTATTTTCACCAAATTTTTTATACTTCGAGAACCTCAAATGAGAGGGACCATATTAACTTAAAACTTTTTAAGTTGCTGTTTGATCTTCAAGCACCTAATTTCATGGGGGGGTTTGTTTTTGTTTTTCAGTACACCAAATGAAAAACTGTTGGGTCGTTTGGTAAAGGAAAAGGTAGGACTCTTGTGCATGCTGGATTTCTTTTTCTAAATCTGAAACATATTCTGGTACTAAAGAACAGTTGCAGAAGGAACAGTCTTCCAGAATGGTAAGATCCCAGAACCAGTAAAAAACCACAGGGAACAATATTTGTTTTTTAATTCTTGGAAAAATAAAAAATATTCAGACAGGCTTTGCTCAGTCAGTTTGATTAGCTCCGTATCTTTTTTTGCACTAAGTTGTACTGAGGTCCCTCTAAAAGTGATACCTGGTGGTGCCCAGGTGGCTCAGTCGTTAGGGTCCTGGGATCAAGCCCCACATCGAGCTCCCTGCTCAGAGGGGAGATTGCTTCTCCCTCTCCCACTCCCCCTGCTTGTGTTCCCTCTCTCACTGTCTCTCTTGTCAAAAATAAACAAAATCTTTTTTAAAAAATAAAAGTGATATCTGTATCAGACTGTCAGATTAGTCAGAAACAATCTCAAGATGATTTGAAATTATTTAGAAATGGCCTTCCCTGAATACCCCTGATGACTCGTGGGACTTGAAGGTGAATGAGTTTCTTTTTGGCCTCTTTTGTGAAGGCTGCTTTCCTGTCTCATTTTCTAAAACTCCAAAGAAGATAAAAGCTGAACTTAGTGTGGTCTTCCAGGAAATTAAGAGCCATGTGTGTAAATGAAAATAGTCCTTGAGCTCCTCCTGCTGGCTACAATCAAAATTGACTAGGGAGTTTACATATTTCTGAAACTGCAGTGTGGAGTTTATACCTTTAAAATGCTGTTTCAGGGGCATCTGGGTGGCTCACTCGTTAAGCGTCTGCCTTCAGATCAGGTCATGATCCTAGGGTCCTGGGATCGAGCCCCACATCAGGCTCCCTGCATGTCAGGAAGCCTGCTTGTGTTCCCTCTCTCGCTGTGTCTCTCTCTGTCAAATAAATAAATAAAATCTTTTTTTAAAAAATTGGGCGCCTGGGTGGCTCACTGGGTTAAAGCCGCTGCCTTCGGCTCAGGTCATGATCCCAGGGTCCTGGGATCGAGGCCCACATCGGGCTCTCTGCTCAGCAGGGAGCCTGCTTCCTCCTCTCTCCTCTCTCTCTGCCTGCCTCTCTGCCTACTTGTAATCTCTCTCTCTGTGTCAAATGAATAAATAAAATCTTTTAAAAATAAATAAATAAATAAAATGCTGTTTCAGCAGAGCACATTCCAGTTTATCATCTCTGTTGACATTCCCTCCATGCTTAAGTTTTAGCAAAAATGTTTAACGTCAAAACAGTTGAAATGTGATTGGTTTCTTTTTAATTAAATCTAGGTCATATAATAACTATTCTTTGTAATAAAAATGTCATAATTTCATGTTAATGTTATTTATCTCAATTATAGTTTTCATATGAAGGAAACTACCTAATTTCTTCTAGATGTCTGCATGAAAATTTAAGTTATTGGGAAAATAGGGGTTTTTTTGAAGATGAATATTGGAAAAGCTGTCAGTTTTTCCTAAACTAATTTCTAGACTTAATGTAGTTTTTGTAAAACCCAAGGAGATTTAGGATAATTTAACAGAAAGTTAACAAATTGCATCTGAAAGAGTAAATGAATTAGATTAGCAAAGAAAAGAAATGAAATTCAAAGAAGTTTATTGCAGCATAGTTTTCAGTGAGGAAGAAATTGGAAAGAGATTATGTGTCCAAAATAAAAAGAAGAACACGAATATTTGAAGTATGATTGAATGTTCACTAGCTCCCACATTTTAAGTATTAGAGAAATTTATAACATGATGGCAAAATACTATAGGATACAGATGTTACTTGAAAGAAGCAGAATACTTACTGTATATATAATATAATTATAGTAATTTTAAAGAAAAAAACTTATTTTTAAAAAGACAGTTGTCAAAATGTTAGCTTTTAACTTTTGTTAAAATTTTTAAAAATTAATTTTAATCATTTTTTTATAGTATGATACAGACTTTTATATTCTTGATAAATATCCATTGGCTGTAAGACCTTTCTATACCATGCCTGACCCAAGAAATCCTGTAAGTAATTTTATTTTAAGTAATTTGTTTTGGGGAAGAAGGAAAACTTTATTATGACTATGTTAAATTGTACCATGGGAATAATGGTTTTCATCAGTAACTTGTGATTTTAATGGGCCATCGTTATATGTATTACTACTAGTTTCTGTCAATTCAGGTCAAAATGATATCAGGAAATGTGAGTATTCTAAAAAACTAGTGCCAAAACCTACATTAAAAATCATTTTCAAGGGTCATTTTTTGAAGATTTATGAAGAAGAAATGCCATATAAATAGTAAATAGTATCATTAGACTTACAGACGTTAACACATCATATTATCATTGACTTTGAACTAAGAAACAACATTCTGTCCTGGGAGTTCATCTAATTTGTGTTTTGTGGCCTTTTACTGTTTTTCCATTGCAGTGGTTCCCAAACGTCAGTGTGCATCAGAATCACTTGGGGGGCTTTTTAAAACACAGATGACTAGGCCCCATCACCAGACTTTCTGATTAGCTGTTCTTGGGGGAGCTTGGTAACTTATATTTCTAATAAGTTCTGGGTAACACTGAGGCCACTGATCCAGGAATTGTACTTTGAGAACCATTGGTTTATCCAAAGAGAGGGAAAATAACTTAAAACCTGATATGGGAATAGGTTAAGCTATGGTAAATTGATGTTCTGTTTACTTTTGTTAAAATAAAAATAATTTTTTTTAATTAAAAAGACTAACACCAGGGGCGCCTGGGTGGCTCAGTCATTAGGCATCTGCCTTCGGCTCAGGTCATGATCCCAGGATCCTGGGATCGAGCCCCGCATCGGGCTCCCTGTTCTGCGGAAAAGCCTGCTTCTCCCTCTCCCACTCCCCCTGCTGGTGTTCCCTCTTTCGCTGCATCTCTGTCAAATAATAAATTAAAAATCTTTAAAAAAAAAAAAAGACTAACACCTGTTGATAATTTGAAGTTCCAAAAATGACCCAAAATCATATCGCACCTAAAATCATTTCAGATGATAAAGTGAAATGAGAATCAGCACTACTTCTACAAGTTAGATAAAGTACTCTGATTTGTTATCGGAAGTTGTAGGAGAAGGGCAGCATGAAATCTGATAGAGGGAAGAAGTTATTATTGAGCTCTCACTAGTTTAACCTTGTCTTAGAGAAACAAGTGTGTTCATTGGAGCAGATTGCATCATTAATTGTAGGGAAAAAATGGATTTGTTCTTCATGCAGAAGAGATTTTTTTTTTCTTATATGAGTAATAGAAATAGAATGATGGTCACTTGAAGAGTGGTCTTTTCTTGTGTGTTTGCTTTTTCCTGAAGAAACAGTCCAACTCTTACGATATGTTCATGAGAGGAGAAGAAATACTATCAGGAGCTCAAAGAATACATGATCCTCAGCTGCTTACAGAGCGAGCCTTACATCATGGAATTGGTAAATAAAAACATATTTGGGGGAGTAATGTATATTGTGAAAGCAACATATTTTAAACCTTTTAAAGACTTGTCAGAAACATCATCATTTGTTTTAATCTTTATAAGTTACTGAGTAAGATGATACGTTATGTATGGTTTTTGAGTTTGTTTTTGTTTTTTCTAGATTTGGAGAAAATTAAGGCATACATTGATTCCTTCCGCTTTGGAGCCCCTCCTCATGCTGGCGGAGGCATTGGTAATGCTATTTTAATATTATAACGATATATTTCCAACCCAGATTTCATTTGGCAAAGTGTTCATTCAGTTCTAACTAAATTTCTTCATTAGACTCCAAAAACTAAATTTTGTATATTGTTATTGCTTTCAAATAAGTCCATGCACACTAAGTATAGCACAAATTTGAATTATAACAAATTTTTAAATGAGTTGTAACTAAAGGAAAATCTGATTTCAAAGGACCAAAATGAACAGCTAATTTGTGTGTTCTAAAATATTGTAATATATTGCTAGCCATTTTTTTTCTCTGAAGAGTTTGGAAGCAAAACATCTTTTAAATGAAGTATCCTGTTCTCTCTGCATCCATAAGTTCATTCTGATTAGCCCAAATTAAAGCTCTCCCTCAAGTTAGCTCAGATTGCTGCTAAATTTTTGTCGTAATGTAACATTTCATTGACTTTTAGGACCACTTCTAGAGTATATGTAAGATACCACTCTGTGATTCAAAAAGGGTAAGGAGTGCCTGGCTGGCTCAGTCAGTGCAGCATGCAGCTCTTGACCTTGGGATTGTGAGTTCGAGCCCCAAAACTGGTGTAGAGATTACTTAAAAAAATAAATAAATCTTTTAAAAATAAATAAATGAAAGTGTGAATGTTTAGCTCAATCTTGGATATCCATATCAGAGACTCTTAAAATAATTCTTAATTTATAGTTTTGTTAAAATTGTTGTTGTTTGTTTGGGGGGAGTTGATGAATAGTTAATAAACTTTAAAATTTATCAGATTAAAAGGGTATGGGGCGCCTGGGTGGCTCAGTGGGTTAAAGCCGCTGCCTTCGGCTCAGGCCATGATATCAGGGTCCTGGGATCAAGGCCGCATCAGGCTCCCTGCTCAGCGGGGAGCCTGCTTCCTCCTCTCCCTCTCTGCCTGCCTCTCTGCCTACTTGTAACCTCTCTCTCTCTGTTAAATAAATAAATTAAATCTTTAAAAAAAAAAATTAAAAGGGTATGGAAGAGTATGTATTCACCTTCGTTGAGGAAACTATTGTTTCTAGTTTGTGTTTTTTTTTACCTTTGCAAAGATGATCTTTGCATATGCAAAAATATACACTTTTAAAATATATTTTTACACAAATGGTAGCATACTCTACTATATAAATCATTCAGTACCTTGCATTTGTCACTTACTATATTTTTTATCTTGTTCCTTACCAATTATTAAAGACTTTTTCAGGTTTTTTTTTAACACTACATAGAATCAACCCATTGAACCAGTATACCATAATCTTGTTAACCAGCTTCTTACTGATGGACATGTGGATTGATACCAGCCTTTTGTTATTACAAACAGTGCTACACTGGATATCTAGTTTAATTTTTAATGGGAGAGTCACAACTGTTTTCTCTTAAAGTATTCAATAATGTGCATTTTGTATATTTTGTAAATTTTTGTGATTGACAATGTAAATTTTAATCATACTTGTGAAGGGCATTTGAATGGTTATCAAATACCACTTGTTTCTTGGTAATTAATGATTGAAGGGAAGATGGGATACGGTGTTTTTATTTTAAGATTAGTATTAGATTAATACAAGGTTCAAATATCTGCAGGTTTTTTTGGTAAGGAATAGCAATAAAATGTTAATTCTCTTATTTATATTTCTGTTTTAGAAGTTAAATACACTCCTTTAAAATTCAAATTCATTGCTATATAAAAATATTCTTTGACCTTGCCTTTTTTCTGTAATACATGTCTTATACAACTTGCGTAAAAGAGATAAATTGCACACACACAGTTTCATTTGCTAGTTCTGCTCTGTTTCTTACGTGATACTTGGTCTTAATTCTTGCCAATAATGCAATATTTAAGTCACATGTCAAAATCAGTCTCTTCTGCCCTTAGAACATTTACAATAATGTATCCTAGAGTCTTTTATACTAGAAACCACCATGTTACATATCTATTGAATTACAGTAAATTTCTGGTATTTCCATTAGTAAACTTCCTTGAACAAGTTTATGGCTCTCATCTTATATTAATGGCCTGGACTATGTAATTAAGATTCTCGTCCTATTTGAAAACATATAGGTGCATATATATATATATATACACACACATATATATATGTACACACACATACACATACATATATGCATTTTTCCCCCTGAAAAGAGAGCTTGAGGGGAGGAAGAGAGGAAGAGAGAATCTTAAGCAGGCTCCATGCCCAGCACCTGAGCCCGATGTGGGGCTTGACCTCACAACCCTAAGATCACAACCTGAACCAACATCAAAAGTTGGACACCTAACCTACTGAGCCACCCAGACGCCCCTCATATAGACTTATAAAATGGCTTTTTTGTGTTTGTTTAAATCGTAGGTTTTGGCATTTACAAGATTTTTGTAGTTCACAGAATCCAGATAACTTAAGGATATCTCATTTAGTCCTTCCCACATACAGCATCATTTCTATTTTTGTTTCTGAATCATACCCAAAATACTCTATTTTATTTTATTTTTATGTTATTCTACTTTATTTATGTTATCTTATAGCGAGAGTATGCATAGGTGCACAAGGGTGGGATGGGGGAGCAAAGGGAGAGGGAGAAAAATCCTAAGCAGGCTCCATGCCCAGCGCAGAGCCCAATGCAGGACTGTATCCTACAACCCTGAGATCATGACCTGAGCAGAAATCAAGAATCAGATGCTCAACCAACTAAGCCACCAAGGTGTTCCAAAACAGTTCATTTTAAATAAACTCAAAATAATAAAAGTATTTTGTTGATCAGTGATACTTTGTTGGTAGTTTCAATAAGTAAGACCCTGAAAGCTTTTCAGAAAAGGAATTAATGATTATTATATTTTCCCCAGGGCTGGAACGAGTGACAATGCTTTTTCTGGGATTGCACAATGTTCGTCAGACCTCAATGTTTCCCCGTGATCCCAAACGACTCACTCCTTAAAGAAAGCTGTGCTTTTTTTTATTCTTTCCAGTATCTGCTATTGATCAGGCTATCCCTGATTTTAAGTAGCTACTTAAAATATGCAGTGGAGTAAATGTCTTATCTAAAGTGCCACAATTACTTTGGATTATTTCATTATAGATTACTTTAAAAGAGAAGATTTTTATAACTTTGGACATGCTTCAGTAGGAAATGTTTGAACATTTTAATGAAAACTTCATATGGTTATGTTAAAATTCATATTGCATTACTACAATAAATGTCAACAATTTTAAATAGTTCAGATTGTATAAGGTTTTTTTCTTTTCTATATTATAGTGGCTATGATATTAATGTCTTAAATCTTGAATATTTGAGCTTATTTTTTTAAATTCTGATGAAATAAGGACAATTTTAGGGAAGTATCTGAGATTTTAATGAATGTGTAATTGGCATATCATGGAAAATTAGGCAGAAAGTATCAGTTCTTTAGATTTGTGCCCAGAAATCATGTAAAGCAGGTGAGAATACTGGTTAGAAGATATTCAGTGTAATGCTACATTAAATTGTTAAATTCTAACTTGAATTTCAATAAAATTTTAAAACTAGTCTTAGTTGTCTTTTTATAACCTTATTGCAGTCTGATTTTGTAACTGGTTCTTGGCATTTATAATTTGGGAAAATAAAAAGTACACAACTTATTTATGTAAATGCCTAAAAACAAGTGAAAGCTGATATAGTCATAACATGTATTCATATCAAGCTGTAAGTTCAGATGGGTGTAAGAGATAGAATTCTTAAAGCTGAAAGCTTGGGTTTCTTAATAGTTTATTTCAAGAGATTTAAAAATATTCCAGAATTTTGTTTGATTTTTAACTAGTACTAATACTTAGTGAATGTCACTAAAATGCACTCTCATTTTCCCTACCAAAAAGAAACTTATGTGAGGATTACAGTTAGGAACATTTTCCCTCTAGAAGGTTGATACTATTGTTAATTTTACATTGAAAGACCTGTAATGGGCAGAAGCAAAACTGGGACATTTTCCTACAGGAAATACAATACAGAAAAATAGGAAGGTCAGAAAGGTAGGACATTACTCCTGAACCATAAACACCTGCCCTTTACTTTGGAAAGTTAATTTATTTCACCATCTAGATTATAAGCCTCTGTGAAAGTAGAGACTCAATTTTTATATCTTTCCTTCTATCATGCAGACTATCTTAAGTATATTAGGCACTCTAAAACTATTTAATAAGTTTAAGGTACACCAAGAATAAATGGACTACTAACCATCTTTTTCTGTATTAATTCCCAGGCCTTTAATAAAAGAGCCTAAAACTATTCTCAGATTTATAGAATCATAGCTTCTTTCAAAATAAAGCCTGTAAAGTCTTAGAATGATATGATTTTTTTTAAGATTTTGTTTATTTATTTGACAAGGAAAGAGAGCCAGAGAGCACAAGTGTGGGCAGGAGGGGGCGTGGTGCGGATGTGGAACTTGTGGATGGCAGAGGGAGAAAGAGAAGCAGGCTCCCCACCGAGCAGGGAGCCCAAAGTGGAACTTGATCCCAGGACACTGGGATCATGACCTGAGCCGAAGACCAACGCTTAACCAACTAAGCCACCCAGGCACCCCGGTAATGATCTTTTTTATCTAATTTTTTTGTTATGAAGTATTCCAAACATGCCAACCAGATTAGATCATGATGAAAAGGTCATCCCTGAACTTGCTACCCAGCTTTATCAAATCTTAACATGGTGATATTTGCTTTCAAATACTTTATTTTCTTTTTTTAGGGGAAAAGACATTGTGGAAACAAAGTGTCCTATGTACCTGCTCTGATCCTATTCTTTTCTACTCTAGTGGTGACTATTATATGAATTCAGTGTTTTTTTATTCTTTTTCATGTTTTTATATTTTAACTAAATACTTACCTTTCTGTTAACATTACCTAGTATTGTTGTGCAGATTTTTTTGATATTATTCTGGGATTTTGATTGGAATCAAAAAGTCCAGTGAATGAACATTTTATAGCCCTTCGTTTTTGGTATTTTCTTAATTGCAAAATATATTGGTACTCTACTATCTTTGAAAATTGTTCTTTGATTTTTAGTTTATGCTGGAGTACCTTACTACTATTTTTCTATTGGGAATGGGATCTTTTTTCCAGCATTTTTAAGTTGTGTGTTACTAAGGCATAAGAACACTATCAGTGGGGCGCCTGGGTGGTTCAGTGGGTTAATCCTCTGCCTTCGGCCCAGGTCATGATCTCAAGAGTCCTGGGATCGAGCCCCACATCAGGCTCTCTGCTCAGCAGGGACCCTGCTTCCCCCTCTCCCTGCCTCTCTGCCTACTTGTGATCTCTCTCTCTTTCTATCATATAAATACGTAAAATCTTTAAAAAAACAAAACACTATCAGTTACCAGTTTTTATATGTTTTTGTGTGTGTGCAGCAACATACCTGAACTTTTAGTTCTAAAGTTTGCATTGAGTGTCTTGTATTTTCAAAGTAGGCGGATAAGGGTGGCACAGGAATTAAAGGTACATATTCTGTAGCTCTGTTGCCTAGATTCACACCCTGATTTTGCTGTTCACTAGCTTGGGTAATTAGCTTATCCTCAACTTTCCTTATTTGCATAATCCTTATCTTGTGGGATTGTTGTGGGGTTTAAAAAGCGTAAAACCCTTAGAACAGTGCCTGGCACCTAGAGTAATGTCTGGCAGATAAGGAGTTTTTATCTCTTCTAATTCTTATATTTACTTATTACACTAGTTGAGCCCTCAAGTAGAAGGTTGAATAAAAGCAGTGATGGGGCCATGCTTTCTTGGTTGTTACTTAATTTAAGTACTTGTAAAATCTAAAGATTAAGTGTGATATTTTCTATAGATTTTTAATAGATGCCTTTTGTCAGGTTAATGATTCCACTTGTTAAGAGTTCTGTTATGAATGTTGAATTTGTCATATCTTTTCTGTATTTGCAATTTTTTTCTTTTAGTTTGAATATGGTAGATTACAGCAATAGAAATTCCTGATATTTTTCTGAAACAAGTAGTATTTGATCACTACATGCTACTTTATGTATGTATGTACTACTGAATTCAACTTGCTAATATATACAACAAAATTCACTTACCTTAAATGTTATTTTGATTAATTTGGGTAATTTTTTACAATGAAGTAAGCTGTACCATAATCAAACTGCAGAACATTTTCATTGCCCCAGCAAGTTCCATAGTACATCTTTCTAGTCAGCCTCCACCTCTGGCAACTAAAGATCTACTTTAATTACAATTGTTTTGCCTTTTCTAGAGTTCCATATAAATGGAACAATATAATAGATAGTCTTTTGTACTTGATTTTTTTCTTTAAGCATTATGTTTTTGAGATTCATCCATGTTGCATGTATCAATAGTATTGGGGGGGGAGAGAATCTTAAGCAGGCTCCACACCCAATGTGCAGCCCAAATCAGGGCTCAATCTCACAACCCTGAGATCATGACCTGAACCGAAATCAAGAGTCAGATGCTCAACTAACTGAGCCACCCAGGTATGTTGCTTTATATTGATGAATAGTGTTCCATAGAATAGATATGCCATAATTTACTTACCCATTCAGTTGATGGACATGTAAGTGGTGTCCAGATTTTAATCTATAATAAATAATGCCCCTATGGACATTGGAAGTCTGTGTAGACATGTTTTCATTTTTTTTAGGTAGATACTTGGGAATGAAATTTCTGAGTAATATGGGAAGTGTATGTTTAATTTTGTAAGATACTGCCAATCTGTTTCCAAAATAGCTGTGCCATTTTGCATTTCTACTAGCACAGAATGAAAATTTAAGCTCCTCCACATCATCACCAACACTTAGAAATGTCAGGGTTTTTAATTTTAGCTGTCGTAGTGATTGTATAGTAGTATCCCATTGTGGCTCTAATTTGCACTTTCCTGCTGATTAATGATGTTAAGCGTCTTTTCTTGTGCTTATTGGCTATATCTGTATCTTTGTGGAAGTGTCTTCATAACTTTTGCCCATTCCTTTTATTAGGATTTTATTAGTGATTTTCTTCTACTTGAGTTATAAGAACTCTATATAGTCTGAATATGAGCCCTCTGACAGATGTATGTTTGGCAGCTAGTTTCTTCCAGTCTGTGGCTTGCCTTTTTTTTCTTAACTGCCTTTGAAAGAGCAAAAGTTTTTAATTTTATGGTTGTGCTTATAATCTGTTTAAGAAATCTTTGCCTCAACCAATGTCACAAGTGTTTTATGTTTTCTTCTGTAATTTCAGTAATTTGAGCTCTTATATTTAGGTCTATGATCCATTTTGAGTTAATTTTTGTATATGGTATTTGTCAGGGTCAAGGTTCTTCCCCCACCCCAGTCTCCCATACTGATATTTAGTTGATTCAGCACTGTTTGTTGAGAAGACTGTCCTTTCCCTATAGAATTACTTTAGCACCTTTGTAGAAAAGAGTTGGCCCCATAGGTATGGGTTTATTTGTAAACTCTGTTCTATTCCGTTGACCAATATTGTGTATTTTTGCACCATTACTACAATGTCTTAATTTTTGCAGTTTTAACTAAATCTTGAATCAGGGATTTTAAGTCCTCCAGTCTTGTTTCTCTTTTTCGGGATTATTTTAACTATTCTAAGTCCTGTGACTTTTCACTGAAATTTTTATATCATCATGTCAATTTCTTTTCAAAAAAGTCTGCTAAGATTTTGACTTGGATTATACTGATTCTATAGATCGATTGGAGGAGAGTTGCTATCTTACCAGTTTGAGTCTTCCAATGTATGAATATGAAATATCCCATTTATTTCTAGGTCTTCAATTTCCCCTTGCAATGTTGATTGTAGTTTTTGGTGTTCCATGTACTAGTTCATCACATATCTGTAAACCTAACCATGTGCTTCTGAAAAAGATGTATATTCTGTCCTTGTTGAGTATACTGATAGAAACAGTGTTGACTGTGTTGTTCAGAACTTCCATCTTTGCTGGGTTTTTTGTCTAGTTCCCTCCGTGGCAGAAATTGGACAGAAGATTTTGGAATTTTCCATTTCTCCTTTTAATTCTGTAAAATTTTGATTTGAGTATTTAGAAACTCTTTGTACATGTTATTAGCCATAAAATACTATTATGATTTTTACATATTCCTGATGAATTGACCCTTTTAGCTGATGAAATGTCCCTTTATAACTCTGGTATTGCTCTCTCTTAAAATCTGTTTTATCTGATCTTAATATGGCTGTTAACATCTTCTTGTGCTTATTTTTTTTCCCTAAAATTTTGCTTATTTACTTATTTGACAGAGAGACAGCAAGAGAGGGAACACAAGCAGGGAGACTGGGAGAGGGAGAAGCAGGCTTCCCCACTGAGCAGGGAGCCCAGTGTGGGGCTCGACCTCAGTACCCTGGGATCATGACCTGAGCCAAAGGCAGATGCTTAATGACTGAGCCACCCAGGCGCCTCGTACTTATTGTTTGCACATATCTTTTTTCATTTACCTTCAGTCCACCTGTATCTGTGTTTAGTGGGTTTCTTACAGACAGCATATAGTTGGGTCTTTTTATATATTCTGACAATTTCTACATTTTAATTGGAAAGTTTATCTGAACAGATTTAATGTCATTGCTTATATGGTTAGATTTGTATCTACCATTTAATGATTCCTACTTGCTTCCTCTGGTTTTTGTTCCTGTTTTTCCTGTCTTTTTTTTAATGACTTTAAATATTTTTTTAGTATTTCACTTTCCTATTGGTATTTTAATTGAACTTCTTTATATTGTTTTTTAGTGGCTGCTCTAGAGACCTTCTACATTCTTAACTTTGTACATTCTTTTACAGTCCACTTATATTTACTAATTTTGTATTTAAGGATTTTATATCTCTGTTTATAGCCACTGTTTTGGGTTTTTTTTATATTTTTTCTCCAGTTTGGATAGCTGTGGCATATCAGCCTCTGATTCTGAAAAGGTTTGTTTGTGGGGCACCTGGGTGGCTCCACTGGTTAAGCGTCTGACTCTTGATTTTGGCTCAGGTCATGATCTCCGGGTCATGCAATCCAGCCCTGTGTCGAGCACTGCGCTCAGTGTGGAGTCGGCTTGACATTCTCTTTCCCTGTCCTGCCCCTCCCCCTGCTCTGCTCTCTCTAAATAAATAAGTAAATACCCAAATAAAACCTTTAAAAAAAAAGGTTTGTTTGAGATAGAAAGTTTTATATTTAATGGCATAAGGTTCACAGTGTTCTCTTAGGATTTTAAAAAAACTTTAACTTCATCTTCTTGTATCTTTTTTCTCTTTCTTTAGTCCTTAAGGTCTTACTAGACATTTGTCTGTTTTTTAAATCTCTTTACCTAATATCTTCAGCTTTTGATCCTATCGATCCTCTCTGGGTTTTGTTGTTGTTATTGTTGTTCATTAATTTCTGCTCTTCTATCATTTTCCTTCCTTCTGCTTTCTTTAAGGTTTTTCTTCCCCCTAGTTTGCTAAGTTTCAGCTTTCTCTTTTTATACTCTAGTTAATACACTGACTTATTTTTGTCAAGTTTTGTGCCATTTTTTATACCTGTACATTTCATCTGGGTTCACTTTTCTTTAGTACTTAGTATTATTTAGTGTTCTTCCCTTTAATATTTTTTAAGTTAGAGCCTATTGATTATAAATGCTAAAATGTCCTGTCCTCTTGAATGATAGTTTGGCTCAGTATAAAATTCTAGGTTGGCAGTTATTGTTCCCTTAGCACTTTAAAATATTATACCATTAAATTCTCTTGTTGTCTATGAACAGTTTACTGTCAGTATAATTGCTTTTCCTTTGTAGATAAGCTGACCTCTTTCCTTGGAAGCTTTTAAGTTGCCTCTTTATTTTTGATATTCTATCAATTTGTGATCTGTTCAATAGTTACTCATCTTGCTGAGTAATGAATATGCTTTTTGTCTAAGACCCACATCTGTTTTTCAATTATGAAAACTTCTCATCTAGTATCTCTTCAATATTGCTTCTTTACCATTTGCTCCATTTTTTTTTAAACTCCAGTTGGCTAAATTTGGGCCTCTAACTATTCTGTTAGGTCTCTAACTATTCTCATATTTTTCATCTTTGTCTCTGTTCTGTGTTCTGATTGAGTTCTTCAATGCTGTCTTCTAATTTATTTAGTTACTCTTCAAATATGCCTAGTCCAAAATTAACGCCATTCATTGCATTTTTTTCAGTGACTATATTTTTTTATTTCTAAAATTTCTAATTAGTTCTTCATTTATGACTATTTTTGTTCATATATTCTTTGGTGGGAGTTATGCCATCATTTACACTTTCAATAAATGTTTTATCATACTGTCCCAAAAATATTTTTCCCTGGTTTTAATTTTTGTTCTTGACATGTTCACATAGGAGTTATCACATGGAAACCCTATGGACCATCTTGAGAAGGATGATTATAATATGAAAGAAGAAAATAATATATGAGCAATGAGTAAATCCTCTCTCCTAGCACAGTAGTTTTCATACTGAATTGTTGCCCAGTTGGCTTTTGCAGTGGCTGAAGTTAGCAGGCTCCACAGGAGTTTCTCTCTTTGGCTGTTGAATGGAGCAAGAAAGGGTTCTAGGATAGAGTCAGATTTCTTTTGAGGCTTTTGCCATGGACCATCTCTTGTATGGCATAACTTCCTGTATTTCAGATTTCTTTTTTTCTCTGTAACTTATTTATAGTTAAGAGCACTTTATGAAATAAAACGTTGTAGTTAACTCGGGCTGAAACATGAGTACAAGACTTCTAAATTTCTTTTTCCTTGAGGTGAATGTTTCTATGTAGTACATTATTATACAGATGAGTTATATAAGATGAGTTATATAAGAATATATTTTTCAGCAAATAAGCTCCTGCAAGCTCTGGAAGGTGGTTTTTAAGGGGAAGGGCATTCTTAATTCTTCCAGCTTTATTGAAATATAATTGACATATCTGAAAGTATTTAGACCATTAAAATATTCTTTTGCATGGGTCAGCCTGGATTTTTTTTAAGGCTGCAGTTACAGACTCAGTGATACTAGCTTTAGCACTATTTGTAGAGAAAATACAATATTCCCATAATTTCTGTTTTAATTCACCCTGCTGGTGTTTGAGGATTTCTCAAGATTTTGAGTTGTATTTTTTTATCTGGTGGCTTCAGTTTCTCAAAAGTCCAATAGACCCTGTTGAAAACAAACATTTTTATTTTGCCACTTTTTTCCAAATACCAACACCAAACACAAAGGACTATGGTTAACTCACTAGTCAGAGTAGCCCTTTGTTCAACTGTGTGATACATTACCTTGTCAGTACAGCAGAGCCCACACCACCTGCCTGTCGATGTTCTAACCCTTCTTCAGACAAGCTGCATCTGTCATTCCTTCCCTTTGCTCAGCCATAAAATGTTTTCTTTTTATCTCATGGGACCCTGGCAAAGCTCCTTCAACCCTTCCTTTCCCACACTTGCATCTGTCTCCCAAGAGCCTACACACTTAGAAGAATGGCTCTTTTGCTCCCAAGTGTCGGGGTTGGCCAGGAAACCCTGAGGTGGCAAATGAAAAGATTACTCCAGACACCTTAGCAGGAGAAAGGAGAGGTCTGGGACTAGGCGCTGTAGTGGCATAAGGCCTTGAGCCAAGCTTTGTCTCCACTTTTATTGGGGTCTTTTCAATACACCAAGTACAAGTGCAAAACAAGAAGGAAAGTATACTTTAAAGTTCAGGACAATGATATATGGGGCAGTGTGTGATAAGGGCAGGCAGTGTGTGATAAGAGCAAGCAGTGTTCGTGATGTGTGTGCAAGGCGAGGAGACAAGGAGTTTGTGAAGTATGTGACCACCACAGGTACCTGTTTTTCTTCTGAATTTAAACATTTACTCCCTAGATGAGAACCTTGAGCTGCAGTAAGAATCTGGCTGCTTTCAGCCAAGAAACTTCAAAGGAGGCCCAGCGTTCCAAGCACTCCTCCTTTGCTTTTCAGTTAGTCCCATCCAGGGAAGCATATACAAGTCATATTTTGTCTATCCAGGCACTGTGAATCCCCACACCCAAGGTGGGTCAGGATCTTCTAAATATTGATCTATCCAATATCTACACCCCAGACTATTCATCCCTTAGAAAACTATATACCATCTTACTATTAAGACCACATGGTTTTGCACCTAATTTTTGTCTAAAATTCTTGTCACTCTTCATTCCTTTTGTTTTTCCAACTGGATTTTTTAAACAATGTGGTGTAGCAATGTGGAATTAGAAAACTTTGAATTCAGTGCTGATAGGAAATAGGTGTGTAATTGAGTCTCAGATCTCTTCATCTACATAGTAGTTAATTTCTACCATGCAGGATTGTGGGGACCAAATAAAAGACACAGGTTAAAAAAAAAAAAACTCCTTTATAGTTCTATGCATATAAAATATATTCTCTGAACAGGTATTGTTAATGCTAAGAGCAAGGACCGCATCTTAAACTTTTTGTAGCCCCATATTCATAGCAAAATGATGAATACATGGCTTGTGTCTGATACTACTTATAAATTAATTGGTTAATTTTGGTAGTTCAGGGATGAAACTTAATAAGGCCAAGATAAAATGTTTTTACACAGGAATTTATTTTTACATTCACATCTGACAGTATACTGTGTTCATTTAAATTGTGTGTATATATTTAGTTGAAAGACCAAAGTGTGACCCAGAGGCTATAAGAAACAAGCCATCTGGCTAAAAGTGGTAGCCACCAGTTTGTAAAGTCTTACCAATTTTTTGTACACTCGTTCTTCAAATCATTGTTTGTTTTCCTTAATTAAAATGAACCACCAAACTCTTAATTGCTGCTCAGAGAGGTGGACTGGTGGCTGCCGTTGTTTTTAATAGATTAAGGTGCCATTATGTCCCTAGAGCAAGTAAATGCTCTGTCTACTTACAACATGAGTAATCTTTAGGGAACTCTTTTTCCAAGTAACTTTTTAAAACCTTATCTCTTCAACATTTTCCCTCTTTTTTTTTAAGATTTTTATTTATTTATTTGACAGAGAGAGATTACAAGTAGGCAGAGAGAGAGGAGGAAAGCAGGCTCCCCGCTGAGCAGGGAGCCTGACATGGGGCTCGATCCCAGGACCCTGACATCATGACCTGAGCCAAAGGCAGAGACTTTAACCCACTGAGCCACCCAGGTGCCCCTCTTCAAGATTTTCAAATTCTCTGGCGATCAAATTGAAACACCAGCAAGATATCAAACTGGCAATGATGATAAGACATGGACAGAGAATTGGAAACTTGGAGTCACTGTTGGTGAAGTATACACTGGCACTCAGCCAGCCTGTCTGGAAGGCAGTTTAGCAGCACATATCAAAATGTGAAAGTGCATAGCCTCTGACCCATCATTGTTAGAATTTTTCCTAAGAATACAGTGCACAGAAAAAGATGTTATAAGGATATTTATTGCAGCATTGTTTATACCGTAGAAAAAATGCAGAAAAACCAAATTTCCATTAAATAATGCTTTTGTCTGTTAATAATGTTAATCAGTCATTGGCAAACACAATATATGCTGTCCTTGCTTTCCACAGTTTTATAGGACCCTAAAAATAACCATACAAACTAAACTACAAAGTAATTTAATAAAGGGAGAAAATTAGGATTATTCTATGACCTTTAAAATTTGTCAAACAAAAAATAGGTAACTAATATTTATTTAGTACATCATAATTTAAAACATTACAATATTGAGAATTCAATTGTTTTATTCCTTTGCAAGAAAACTTAGCAAGAGTAATTTGAACAGTGCTGCTCTTCTAGTCATATAACTTACAGTAACGTTCAGTAAGGAGTGACCATCTCTCCTATGCTTTGGTGAATTATCATACTACTTCCTAAGTTCAGATAGCCTCCTACACTTTATCCTTTGTACTTGTGTCATGAAATATCTGCAAGAGTTCCTTGAAGGTGTAGCATTTTGCTGTTGTCACTTCCTCTGAGATATCTTCATCCTTTCAATCACAACTACTTTCCTTGTTTATGTCAATAGGTTCATCTTTACTAAGTTCCTCTGGCGCATATCTGGAGTTTCTCAAATAGGGCCATGTCACCATGGTCAACTATTATTCGTATGACTCCATGTACATTCTATTCTGATTTCAATTAGGGAGTTTTGTTTTCCTTTGTGTTACTTATTTTTTTTTTAAGATTGTATTTATTTATTTGTTAAGAGAGCATGCAAGTGAGTGCAAGCAGGGGGAGTGGCAGGCAGAGGGAGAAGCAGGCTTTCTGCTGAGCAAGGAACCCAATGTGGGACTCCATCCTAGGACCCTGGGATCATGAGCTGAGCCAAAGTCAGACGCTTAACTGACTGAACCACCCAGGAGTCCCTCTTTGCCTTACTTTCATCTTTGTTAGCCAGTTCTTTCAGTTATCTGCTTTTATAAAATGTCACGTGTGTTCATTAGTGGGAGACAAGGAAGAAACACAACTACATATTTTCCTGTCTGTATGAACTAAGAATGTGTGAAAAATAAATAAAAATTAAAAAAATAAAAACGTGTACAGTGACCAATCACTGACAGGCTTTGAAAGAAGCCTGATGATTGATCACTGAACATGATGAACATCTGTTATTTGTGGAATGATTTGTGGACTGGAGAGCTAGCAGTGAAGGTTGTATTTTATGCAGTTACTCATAGTTAATATACCATGATAACTGGAATTTGAACCATGTTGTTAGAAGGCTGGTATAATTTAACAAAACAGTGGTAACTGAGAGTTGCATGTATCAGAACCATGCAAAGCTAGGACCGCATATATGTATAGTCATTGTTATCGAAAGCTCTGTATGTGAGCTGGGCATTCTTTATTTCCCCCCCTTCTCCCCACTCTCTGCCCTTTTCCACTCTGATGGGTGCCGTGGGAGGCCAACTACTATAAACTGCATCAGTCAAGTACTCTTCTCAATGGCTTCTCATTGGATTTGGTCTTTGGAAAGCACCAACAGGAGATCAAATGGGAGAAGAGAAAGGTCAGGATATTTATTTTCCTTCTCTGCTGAGCCATGTTTTGGCCATTTCTGCCCTCCTTTCCTAAAGGCCATAGCCTGCACTGAGCAGAAGGTCACAGCTCCTTCCGTATAACCACAGCTTCTTCTCAGGTTCTAGTTACTACTCCCTCTCTGCCCTTTTAGGTCTAGAGGTGGTAATAACTTCCTATAGTTGCTAGTTCTAAAGTACATCACCATCCCTTTCTGTTTTCTTTAAAGCTTCCCAAACCTTTGTTTATGACTACTTGACAAACTGTAAACAGTTACATCATTTTTTTTAAGATTTTATTTATTTATTTATTTGACAGAGAGCACAAGTAGAGGGAGCAGCAAGCAGAGAGAGAGGGAGAAGCCGGCTCCCCACCAAGCAGGGATCCTGATGCAGTTCTCAATCCTCAGTTGGTTAAGCAGCTGCCTTCAGCTCAAGTCATGATCCCAGTATCCTGGGATTGAGTCCCACATAGGGCTTCTTGCTTGGCAGGGAGACTGATTCTCTCTCTGTCTCTGCCTGCCACTCTGCCTATTTATGTGTTCTCTTTCTCTCTCTCTCTCTCTCTCTCTCTCTCTCTCTCTCTCTCTCTCTGTCTCTGACAAATAAATAAAATCTTAAAATAAAAAAATCCAACTCAGTTTCAGCTCAGGCCTTGATCTCTGCATTGTGACATCAAGTCCTGCATCAGGCTCCAAAGTCAGTAAGGAGTCTGCTAGAGTTTCTCTCTCCCTCTGCCCCACCCCACTCTCTCACTCTCTCTCTCTCCTTAAAAAAATAAATAATAAATAAAAGTACTTTGTTGCTAAAAAATACAAACCATCTTCAGCCAGTCATAATCTTTTTGCTGGTAGAGGATCTTGTCTGACAGCTGCCGCCTGTCTGCTCTCTGATCACAGTGGTGGTTACTCAAGGTTGGGGTGGCTGTGGCAATTTCCTATAATTAAACCATAATGAAGCTTGCTGCATCAATTGACCCCTTTGTGAACAATTTCTCTGTAGCATATGACACTATTTAATAGCATTTTACTCAAAATTGAACTTCTTTCAAAATCGGAGACAATCCTCTCAAATATTACCACTGCTTTATCAACTAAATTAATGTAATATTCTAAATCCTTTGTCGTCATTCCAACAACCTTCAGAGCATCTTCAGCAGGCATAAATTCCATCTCAAGAAATGACTTTCTTTGCTCATCCATAAGAAGGAACTCATCCATAAAATTCTTATCATAAGGTAGAAGCAATAATGCAGTTGATGACATAACTTTTTTCCCCATCAGATTAACCCGGTTGATCTAGATGAACCATTAGTCAGTGTTTTATCTGATACATTGGAAAGCAGGGGGAAAGGAGAAGAAGGAGAACAGCAATTCAGCCACCTTTAGATTCCATTTCTAATTCTAGTTCTTGCTGTTTCCTCCAGTGAAGTTTCAACTTCTCAAAGTCATCCATGAAGTTTGGAATAATCTTCTTCCAAACTCTTGTTCATGATGATATTTTGACCCTTTCCCATGAATCATGAATGTTCTAATGGCATCTGGAATGGTGACTCCTTTTTAGAAGGTTTTAAATTATCTTTGCTCAGATCCATCAGGGGAATCACTATGGCATCTGTAGCCTTATGAAAGTATTTCTTAAATAATGAAACTTGAAAGTCAAAATTACTCATTGACCCATGGGCTATGGAAAAGATGTGGTGTTAGCAGGCATGAAAACATTCATCTCATTGCACATCTCCATCAGAGCTCTTGGGTGACAAGCAGCATTGTCAATAAGCAGTAATATTTTTATAGGAATCTTCTGTTCTGAGCAATTGGTCTGAACAGTGGGCTTAAAATAGTCAGTAAACCATGTTGTAAATCGATGTGCTCTCTTCCAGTTCTGTTGTTTATAGACCACAGACAGAGTAGGTTGGGGATAATTTGTAGGGCTCTAGGATGTTCAGAATGGTAAATGAGCGTTGACTTTCACTTCAAGTCACCATTTGCATTAGCCCCTAACAAGAGAGTCAGCCTGTGCTTTGAAGCTTTGAAACCAGGCATTGACTTCTCTCTAGCTATGAAGTCCGAAAGTCCTAGAGGCATTCTCTCCCTCCCTCCCTCCCTCTCTTTCTTTCTTTCTTTTTTTTCCCCCTAGGAATAAACAGTCAGTTTTATTGGGCTTAGACCAGGAGTCCGAGGGTCTTGAGGACCTCTGTGTATTTTGTCAGTCTTCTTCTCCACATTCTTTTCAGCCTGTTTCCGTAGTCTCCTAAGCTGCTTTTTCTTCCAGTAATGGATCTTGGCCTTCTCCTTCCTCTTCTCTTTCAGGGTGGCTGTTACTGCCTGGTACTTCCAACCAACCTTGAGAGCCAGGCACCGCAGGTAAACAAACTTCCATGTAGGCTTCAGGTGCACCACCTTGAGGGCAACAGGAACCACCATCTGCTCTTTCTTGTCGTGGGGTGGTGGGATCCCATCAAACACCTTGAGGTGGTCCAGGGCAGCCTGGCCTCACTTGGTCTTGTGGGGCAGCAAAGGCATCTTCTTTCAATAGAAAACTGCTTTTTCTACACTGAAAATCTGTTTAGTGTCATCAATTTCAATAGCTATCTTATATTGATGTTCTGCATAACTTGCTGCAGCTTTTATAGTACTTGCTGCTTCACCTTGCACTTTTATGTTAAAGGGATGGGTTTTGCCTTACACCTCATGAACCAGTTTCTGCTAGCTTCCAGCTTTTCTTTTGCAGCCTCCTTACCTCTCTCAGAATTGAAGAGGGCTAGAGCCTTGCCTTGGTTTAAGCTTTGGTTAAGAGATGTTGTGGTTGCTTTGATCTATCAAGATCACTAAAACTTCATCCATATCAGCAATAAGGCTGTTTCACTTTCTTATCATTTAGGTGTTCCCTGGAGTAGCACTTTTAATTTTCTTCACATTTACAACTTGACTAGCTCTTTGGCACAAGAGGCCAAGCTTTCAGCCTGCCTTGACTTTCAACACATCTTCCTCACTAAGCTTAATCATTACTAGTGTTTGCTTTAAAGTGAGGGACATGTGGGAAGCCAGGGTGGCTCAGCAAGCATCCAACTCTTGATTTCAGCTCAGGTCATGACCTCAGGGTCATGGGATTGAGCCCTATGTCAGACTCTATGCTCAGCACAGAGTCTGCTGAAGACTCTTTCTCCCTCTGCCCATCCCCCCCACCTTCTCTCTAAAGGTAAATCTTTAAAAAAAAAATTAAATGAAAGACATGTGACTATTCCTTTCACTTGAATACTTAAAAGCCATTGTAGGGTTATTAATTGGCCTAATTCCAATATTGTTGTGTCTCAGGGAATAGGGAGGCTTGAGGAGAGAGAAAGAGCTGGGGGAACGGCTGGTAGATGAAAAAGTCAGAACACACACATTTATTGATTAAATTCGCCACCATATGGGCATGGTTTTGTGGTGCCTTAAACCAATTACAATAGTAACTTCAAAGATCACTGATTACAGATCACCATAACAAATATAATAATGAAAAAGTTTGAAATAGTGTGGGAATTACCAAAATGTGACACAGAGACATGAAGTGAGCAAACGCCGTTGGAAAAATGGTGCTGACAGGCTTGCTCCACACAGGATTACCACAGACCTTCAATTTGTAAAACATGTAGTATCTGTGAAGCACAATAAAGCAAAACGCAGTAAAATGAGGATATGCCCACACTCTACTTTGTAACATTTTCAGGCAGACATATCTCTGTATGAGGGTTCTTTAAACACGTAACTCAAAACATGCTTTATGCAGTAACGTTCTTTCATCTGGGTTGTCACTGGATCCAATTTGGGCTAGCTAACATTTCCAATTTGCAGGAAAACCACTGACATGCACACACAGCTTTATTGCTGCTCTAACTTGTTATCAGTCATAACCTCCATATATCTAACTTAATATTTCCTTCAGAATCAGAATTTTCCAGATTCTGAACTTTCTAGAAGCATTAAAATACTAATTCTAAAATTCTTTTGTTTTCTTTTGCCATCCCCAGAATATTTAACAAGGCAAGCAGACATGGTGAGACTAAGCATATATACAAAATAGATTTTGAAAACGTGTATGTGACTTTACCATTTGAAATACTAAAGGTTCTGGGTTTGCTTTTTTCGTTTTTATTTTAAGGTGATAGGAAAGAAAGTCATTTATTGAATGTTTTTAAAGAAACCTATCATTCAAGAGCATCCTAAAAGATCTGTTCACTGGGATTTCTTCCTTTCTCCCTGACAGTTTCTACAGCAGTACTTGCAGAAACCACTGTGCTGTGCTCATGATTGTGGATTAAAGAGATTTCCTCCATAACATTCTTATGGCTGCCCCACTTTTTATAAAACATTCAAAAACTGTAATAATAATATCCTAGTTTATTTTTACTTTCCAAGTCTAGAATACTTGGAACTAATAACTCTTAACAGACTACTTCACAGAATACTGCTCTGACCCATCTACATATATAAGACTATCAGGTGTGAGTAGTGCCTAAAACAGGAGAGAGGGCTGTACACCAAGTCCAGGCTGCGGTTCAAGCAGCAGAACCTATGGTTCTAAATGTATCACTGGTGGAAAGGGTACCATGTAGAGTTTATAGGCAGCCTCAATAGGAGAATCACAACATAATCCCCATAGCTTCCAGAACAATGATATGCCACCTGTAGCAGAAAACTGTACACCATCAGTAAACAGCCCCTGACTTGCTACAGGGCCCTGGCAGAGATAGAGCACTTAACTATAGGACATCAAGTGACTGTGTCACCAGACCTTCCCATTATGTGCCGGATTCTATCAGATCCACCAAATTATAAGGGTCAAATGCAATCCATCATAAGACAGCGGGTTGTACATCTGGGACTGGACATGAATAGATAGAGGCACAAGTAAGTTAAATAATCAGGACTCTCAGTTTCCCTCGTCATCACTAATGGTACTTCATTGCTCCTCAGCTTAAACTTACGGCCTTGTATAGGGTAGAGGGGGAAAAAAGATTCTTAAGACCAGTTGGCAAAGAAGGAATAGGGCCATATTTGGTTCATGGTTGGGCTGAATTGGCAAGAAACTGCTATTGTACATGACTACCACTCAAGGGTGGACTTGAAAGATTTGAAATCCTCCCAATGGACAGTGCTTCTAGTTATCTGTTTTGTATAGAAAGAAAAATGGCCCTAGGTAAGAATATACATTCATTTGTGGGCAAATGAAAGGGCTACACTGATTAGTCAGAGACTAGAAAAGAGAAAACTTAGAAATTGGGAATAAGGAGGCTTATAAAAAAGACATAGGCACAAAATGTAAAGAACTTAGTATCACACGTTAATGCCCACCCAGAGAATAATCACCATGGAGGAGGCGCTGGTAGACAGAGTGACTGGGCCAGTTGATGTCAGCCAGCCTCTGTCATCAGCCTCTGCAAGCCTGACACAATAGACTCTTGAAAGACTATCCCAGTGGTGGAGATAGTGGATATGGACCCAGTATGAGTTTCCACACACCGGAGCTGATCTAATCATTCTCACTGCTAAATGTCCTATCTGTTAGTGACAGAAGTCAGTACTGAGCCCCAGTATGGCACCATCTATTGAGGTAACCAACACTTCAACTTTTTAGCAAGTTGATTACATTGGACCGTTCCACCTAGAAAGGGCAGCAATTCCCCTTGACTTGACTCAACACATACTTAAGGCATTGGTTTTTCTTTCCTTTCCACAAAGCTTCATCTAGTAACAATATCCAGCAGCTTACAAATTTTGATCTACCAACATGGAATCCCACACTACAACTCATACTAAGAGTCCTACTTTATAGCAAAACAGTAGGCACAATACCATGGGGTCTACTGATTGAGGAATCTAGCACCTGGTTAAAATCTATGTGTGATTTTTCAGGACTGGCCATAGGTAATTAAAAAGGCCTTACCTGGGGCGCCTGGGTGGCTCAGTGGGTTAAAGCCTCTGGCTTCGGCTCAGGTCATGATCTCAGGGTCCTGGGATCAAGTCCCACATCGGGCTCTCTGCTCATCAGGGAGCCTGCTTCCTCCTCTTTCTCTGTCTGCCTCTCTGCCTACTTGTGATCCCTCTCTCTCTCTCTATCATATAAATAAATAAAATCTTTTAAAAATAATAATAATAAATAAGTAGATAGATAGATGAGATAAAAAAAGGCCTTACCTGGCACACCTCATAGGGGAAAGTTGCCTTCTCCACACCAGACTAGTGCATGGCCAATGCATCACAGTCTTTGAAGAAAGATGCAGTCAAGGATTCAGACCCCTTTGGCTGATCACACTCTTCACATATTTATATTCATAACCTTTATTCTTAGGTTTTTCTATCTGAAGCCTTGGGCAGAAGTGTTCCACAGGTCTGCTCAGACATCCTTAGAGAAGAGGGGGATGCACCCTGCAGGTGCATCTCCATTAGGGAAAGTTTGCCTGAGAATCAGCACAAGAGGCCCCTCCCCCAAAAGACCAGCACAAACCCCTTGCATGCACCGAGTCTACTGATCATAAAGTGCTGCAAAGCTTCACCCCTAGGGGAAATAGGATCTAGCCTCTGATTTATTTTTATTTTATTTTTATTTTTGGATCTGCCTTTTATTTTTTTAAAAGATTTTATTTATTTATTTGACAGAGAGAGAGAGAGTGCACAAGCAGGGGGAGCGGGAGAGGGAGAAGGGGTTTCTCTGCTGAGCAGGAAGCCCAATGTGGGGCTTGATCCCAGGACCCTGGGATCATGACCTGAGCCAAAGGCAGACACTTACCTGACTAAGCCAACTGGGTGCCCTGGATCTAGCTTCTTTTAACAAGCAGACCAAAACACACCTTAGGATCTAGCATCCCCTTTCCCCCCGCTGGACAAAATGACAAGACAGAGGCATTCACCCCCAAAAGAAAGAACAGGAAGAAGTAACAGTCAGGGATTTAATCAATACAAATATAAGTAAGATGTCTGAACTAAAATTTAAAACAACTGTTATAAACATACTAGCTGGCAGAGAACTAGAGAAAAAAACTAGAGAATCCCTAACTATAGAGATAAAAGAACTAAAATCTAGTCAGGCTGGAATTAAAAATGCTAGAACTGAGATGCAAACCCAAACGGATGCCATAAAAATGAAGATGGACAAATAAGAAGAATGAATCAGTGATATATCATACAATTATGGGATGCCTGGGTGGCTCAGTCAGTTAAGCATCTGCCTTTGGCTCAGGTCATAATCCTGGGGTTCTGGGACCAAGTCCTGTATTGGGCTCCCTGCTCAGCGGGGAGTCTGCTTCTTCCTCTGCCGCTCCCCCCTGCTTGTGATCTCTCTCTTTCACTCTCTCTCCCAAATAAATAAATAAATTTTAAAAATCTTTTTTTAAAAAAAAGATACAATTATGGAAAATAATGAAGCTGAAGAGAAAAGGGAAAGAAAAGTATTGGATCATGAAAGCAGACTTAAGGAACTCAGCAACTCTTTAAAATGAAATAACATTCATATCATAAGAGTCCCAGAAGATGAAGAGAGAGATAAAGGGGCAGAAGATTCAGTTGAGAAAATTATAGCTTAAAAACTCCCTAATCTGGGTAAGGAAACAGACATTGAAATCCAAGAAACACAGAGAACTCCCATTAAATTCAACAAAAGCCAGCCATCACCAAGACATATCATAGTCAATTTCACAAAATACACAGAAAAGAAAAGAATCCTGAAAGCAGCAAGGGAAAAAAGTCCTTAACCTACAAAGGACGATAGATCAAGTTCACGGCATATCTGCCCACAGAAACATGGCAGTCTGGAAGAAAGTGGCAGGATATATTCAATGCACTGAATGGGAAAAATATGCAGCCAAGAATACTTTATCCAGCAAAGCTGGATTCTTCTATTCATTTAGAATAGAAGAAAAGATAAGGAGCTTCCCAAACAAAAACTAAAGGAGTTCATGACCACTAAACCAGTCTTGCAGAAAATATTAAAGGGGATTCTTTGAGTGGGGGAAAAAGACCAAAAACAAAAACTAGAAAGGACCAAAGAAAATCACCAGAAACACCAATTTTACAGATAACACAGTGGCACTAAATTTATATCCATCAATAATTATTCTGAATGTGAATGTACTAAATGCTCCAATCAAAAGACACAGGGTAAAAAAAAAAAAAATTTAAAATAAAAAAAAAAAAGGGCGCCTGGGTGGCTCAGTGGGTTAAAGCCTCTGCTTTCGGCTCAGGTCATGATCTCA
>LNAC01000352.1:633726-675777 GCA_002007465.1 Ailurus styani
CTCTGCCTGCCTCTCTGCCTCCTTGTGATCTCTCTCCCTCTGTGAAATAACTAAATAAAAAAAAAATAAAAATAAATAAAAAAAAGACACAGGGTGTCAGACTGAATTAAAAAAAAAAAAGACTCATCTACATGCTGCCAACAAGAGACTCATTTTAGACCTAAAGACAATNATAAAATAAAAAAAAGACACAGGGTGTCAGACTGAATTAAAAAAAAAAAGACTCATCTACATGCTGCCAACAAGAGACTCATTTTAGACCTAAAGACAATTGCAGGTTGGAAAGTGAGGGGGTGGAGAATCATCTTTCATGAAATGGATATCGAAAGAAAGCTGGAGTAGCCATACTTATATCAGACAAACTTAATTTTAAGTAAAATACTGTAAGAAGAGTTACATTATACCATAATTAAGGGGTCTATCTATCAAGAAGCTCTAACAATTATACATATTTATACTCTGAACTTGGGAGCACCAAATATATAAATATATAAATCAATTAATAATAAACATAAAGAAACTCATTGATAATAATAAAATAATAGCAGAGGACTTTAACATCCCACTTATAGCAATGAACAGATCATCTAAGCAGAAAATCAACAAGGAAACAATGGCTTTGAATGACACATTGCACCAGATGGACTTAACAGATATATTCAGAACATTTTATCCTAAAGCAGCAGAAAACACATTTTCTTTAAGTGCACATGGAACATTCTCCAGAATACATCACATACTAGGTCACAAAGCATCCCTCAACAAGTACAAAAGGTTGAGATCATACTATGCATATTTTCGGACCCCAACTCTGAAACTTGAAGTCAACCAGAAGAGAAAATTTGGTAAGACCACAAATACACGGAGTTTAAAGAATATCCTTACTAAAGAATAAATAGGTTAACCAGTAAAATTGAAAAGAAATTAAAAATCCATGGAAGCAAATGAAAATGAAAACACAACAGTCCAAGACCTTTGGGATGCAGAAAGGGCAGTCCTAAGAGGAAAGTATATTGCAATACAGGCCTACCTCAAGAAGCAAGAAAAGTCTCAAATACATAACCTATCCTACACATAAAGAAGCCAGAAAAGTAACAGCAAATAAAACCTAAAGCCAGTAGAAGAAGGAAAATAATAAATATTAGAGCAGAAATAAATGATTCAGAAACAGCAACAAAAGTAGAATAAACAAAACTAAGAGTTGGTTCTTTGAAAGAATTAATAAAATTGATAAACCCCTAGCCATATTTATCAAAAAGGAAAGAGAAAGGGCCCCCAAAATAAAATCATGAATGAAAGAGGAGAGGTCACAACCAACACAACTGAACAAACAATTATAAAAGAATATTATGAAAAAGTATATGCCAAAACACTGGGAAATCTGAAAGAAATGGACAAATTCCTAGAAACATACAAACTACCAAAGCTGAACAGGAAGAAATAGGAAATTTGAACAGACCCATAATCAGCCAAGAAATTGAATCAGTAATCAAAAATCTCCCAATAAGCAAAAGTCCAGATCCAGATAGCTTCTTAGGGGAATTCCACCATCATTTAAAGAAGAGTTAATACCTATTCTTCTCCAATTGTCTCTCCTTTTTTAAAAAAAAATTGTATTTATTTATTTATTTGACAGAGGGAGAGAGAGCAGTGGGAGTGACAGGCAGAGGGAGAGGGAGAAGAAAGCTCCCCACTGAGCAGGGACACCAATGTGGGGCTTCATTCCAGGACTCTGGAATCATGATCTGAGCCAAAGGCAGATGCCTAACCAACTAAACCACCCAGGCACCCCTCTTTTTTATTTTTTTTTAAGATTTTATTTATTTGAGAGAGAGAGTGAGCAAGAGAGAGCACAGGAGCAGAGGGAGAGGGAGCTGAAGACTCCCCTGATGAACAGGGAGCCCACTGCTGGGCTCGATCCCAGGACCCTAGGATAATGACCTGAGCCAAAGTCAGATGCTTAATCAAATGAGCCACCCAGGTGCCCCTTCTCAAATTGTTTCAAAAGTAGAAATGGAAAGAAAACTACCAAACTCCTTCTATGAGACCAGCATTACCCTGATTCCAAAACCAGACAAAGACCCCACTAGAAAGGAGAATTATAAGCCAACATCCCTGATGGACATGAATGCAAAATTTCTCAACAAGCTATTAGCAAATCAAATCCAATAGCACATGGAAAGAATCATTCACCAGGGCGCCTGGGTGGCTCAGTCGGTTGAGCTTCCAACTCCTGATTTTGGCTCACGTCTTGTTCTTGGGGTTATGGCATCCAGCCCCCTGTCAGGTTCTGAGCTCTTTGTGGAGTCTGCTTGAGATTCTCTCTCTCCCTCTCCTTCTGCCCCTCCCCACACTGGTGTGCTTGCTCTCTCTGCTTGAGATTCTCTGTCTCCCTCTCTCACTAAAATAAGTAAATAAATAAAATCTTAAAAAAAAAAAAACTGGGGCACCTGGGTGGCTCAGTCGGTTAGGTGTCTACCTTCAGCTCAGGTCATGATCTCTGGGATCGAGCTCTACCCCAGGGCTCCCTGCTCAGCAGTGGGGGTGTGCTTCTCCCTTTCCCTCTGCCTGCTGATCCCCCTGCTTGTGCTCTCTCTCTCTCTCTCTCTGTCAAATAAATAAATAAAAATTTTTTTTAATTATTTACCATGATCAAGTGGGATTTATTCCTGGGCTGCAGGGGTGGTTCAGTATTCACAAATCAATCAACATGATACACAAAGTTAATGAAAGAAAGGATAAGAACAATATGATCTTCTCAATAGATGTAGAAAAAGCATTTAACCAAACAGCAACCATTCTTAATAAAAACCCTCAGCAAAGTAGGTATAGATGGAACATACCTCAACATCATAAAGACTACTACCATCCTCAATGGGGAAAAACTGAGAGCTTTTTCTCTACAGTCAGGAACAAGACAGGGATGTCCACTCTCATCATTACTATTTAACATAGTACTGGAAGTCTTAGCCTCAGCAATCAGACAACAAAAAGAAATAAAAGGCATCCAAATCAGCAAGGAAGAAGTCAAACTTTCACTATTTGCTGACGACATGATACTCTATATAGAAAACCCGAAGGACTCCACCAAAAAAATTGCTAGAACTAATACATGAATTCAGCAGTCTCCAGGTGTAAAATCAACACACACAAATCTTTTGCATTTCTATACACCAATGACGAAGGAGCAGAAAAAGAAATCAAGAAATCGATGCCATTTACCATTATGCCAAAAACAGTAAAATACCTAGGAATAAACCTAACCAAAGAGGTAAAAGATCTGTACTCTGAAAACTACAGAACACTGATGAAAGAAATTGAAGAGGAAACAAAGAAGTGAGAAAACATTCCATGCTCATGGATTGGAAGAACAAACATTGCCAAACTGTCTATACTACCTAAAGCAATCTACACATTTAAAACAATCCCTATCAAATACCGCCAGCATTTTTCACAGTGCTAGAATAAACACTCCTAAAGTTTGTATGGAACCACAAAAGACCCCAAATAGCCAAAGCAATCTTTAAAAAGAAAAGCAAAGCTGGAGGTATCACAATTCCAGACTTCAAGCTATATTGCAAAGCTGTAGTCATCAAGACAGTATGGTACTTGCACAAAAACAGACACATAGATCAATGGAACAGAACAGAGAACCCAGAAATGGACCCACAACTATATGGTCAACTAATCCTCAACAAAGTGGGAAAGAATATCTGATGGAAAAAAGACAGCCTCGGGGCACCTGGATGGCTCTGTCGGTTAAGCAGCTGCCTTCGGCTCAGGTCATGATCCCAGGATCCTGGGATTGAGACCCGCATGGGACTCCCTGCTTGTCGGGGAACCTGCTTCTCCCTCTCCCTCTGCCTGCTGCTCCCCCTACTTGTGCTCTCTCTCTCTCTCTCTCTCTCTCTCTCTCTCTCTCTCTCTCTCTGTCAAATAAATAAAATCTTTTTTAAAAAAGGAAAAAAGACAGTCTCTACAACAAATGGTATTTGGAAAACTGGACAGCAACATGCAGAAGAATGAAACTGGACTACTTTCTTACACCATACACAAAAATAAATTCAAAATGGAGGAAAGACCTAAATGTGAAACAGGAAACCATCAAATTCCTAGAGAACACAGGCAGCCTCAGCCTTAGCAACTTCTTACTACTCTGGAGGCAAGGGAAACAAAAGTAAAATTGAACTGTTGGGACTCATCAAGATAAAAAGCTTTCAGAAACAATCAACAATTTAAAAGGCAGCCTCTAGAATGGGAGAAGATACTTGCAAATGACATATCCAATAAAAGGTTAGGATCCAAAATCTATACAGAATTTACCAGACTCAACACCCAGAAAAACAAATAATCCACTTAAGAAATGGGCAGAAACCATGAATAGACAATTTTCCAAAGAAGACATCCAGATGACTAACAGATGCATGAAAAGATGCTAAACACCATTCATCATCAGGGAACTACAAATCAAAACCACCATGAGTAACCACCTCACACTTGTCAGAATGGCTAAAATTAACAACACAGGAAACAATAGGTGTTGGTAAGGATACAGAGAAAGGGAAATACTCTTGCACTGTTGGTGGGAATGCAAACTGGTGCAGCCACTCTGGAAAACAGTATGGGGGTTCCTCAAAAAGTTAAAAAGAGAATTATCCTGTGACCCAGCAATTGCACCAATAAGTACTTACACAACAGATACAAAAATACAGATTCGAAAGGGTACATGCACCCCAATATTTATAGCAGCATTATCAACAATAGCCAAAGTATGGAAAGACCCCAAATGTCTGCTGACTGATAAATGGATAAAGAAGTTGTGGTATATAGATACAGTGGACTATTACTCAGCCTTCAAATAGAATGAAATCTTGCCATTTGCAATGATGAGGATGGAGCTAGGGTGTATTATGCTAACAGAAATAAGTCAGAGAAAGACAAATGCCATATTCATTCGTATGTGGAATTTAAGAAACAAAACAAGTGAACATATGGGAGAGACAAAGGAGGGGGGGGAAACAAACCAAACAATAAGAGACTCAACGACAGAGAACAAACTAAGGGTTGATGGAGGGATAGTTGAGGGATGGGCTAGGTGGGTAATGGGTGATAGGTGATGAGTATTAAGGAGGGTACTTGTTATGATGAACACTGGGTGTTGTATGTAATTGATGAACCACTGAATTCTGCTCCTGAAACCAATATTGTACTGTATGTTAACTAGAACATAAATAAAAATTTGGGAGGGGGAAAAAAGGAAGAGAGAAGGGCGAAACCTTGAAGATACTTTTTCCTACACCAACTCAGTACTTTCCCCCTCACTCTACCCTCCACCTCAGTGTCCATAAAACTTCCATAGCTTTTTAAAAGATTTATTTATTTACTTGAGAAAGAGAGCTCATGAGTGCAGGGAGAGGAAAAGGGAGAGGAAGAGAGAATCCTCAAGCAGACTACCCGCCTAATGCAGAGCCCAACTCGGGGCTGGATCCCAGGACCCTGAGATCATGACCTGAGCTGAAATCAAGAATCAGCTGCCCAATCGACTAAGTCACACAGTCACCCCTACCATTGCCTTCTCTTTTTTTTAGATTATTTATTTATTTATTTATTTAAAAGAGAGAGACAGAGAGAGAACAAGCAGGGGGAGTGGCAGGCAGAGGGAGAGGGATAAACAGGCTGCCTATAGTGCAGGGAGCCCGATGTGGGGCTCGATCCCAGGACCCTGGGATCATGACCTGAGCCAAAGGCAGATACTTAACGGACTGAGGCAACCAGACACCCCTACCATTGCCTTTTGTTCAAGGCTACCTCAATAATGAGATGACCCCCACATCTGCACTGATCCACCTGACCCTCCACCACTCACCAGTCCATGGGGGAAAGTGCAACAGAGAAGTCTTTGCTTTCTCTGATTTTAGCATCTTGCTTAATACCACTGTAGTAAGGGATTTAAGTCTCTCATTTTGGGTTTCTTGCTTGAGTCAGCTATTCAGACATTTGATAGCTCAGCTCTTTCTCATCTCACTTGATTTTCTAACACTGACTCTATTACATTCTGCACCACCTAGAAGCTTGAAGCCTTCTAGGATGATAGAGGGGCCTTCTGAAGGCATGACCAAGATACCAATACAGAGTTACTGTGCACGGAGGGGGCACTGCCTCCAGGGCATAGTATGTGTATACCATGAATCAACAACCACTGTAAAATGCATGGTACCCATCAGGTGGAATACAAGGGTCCAGGATACAAGAGTTGGAAGGAGTGGCCCTGCTCACCATCTCTTCCAGTGATCCCCTTGGGAAATTTGTACTCCCTTCTCCACAGCTTGAGACCCTGGATCCAGAGGTCCTGGCTCCAGGAGAGTAACACTTTCAACAAGAGACACAGTAGAGCCCCATAAACATGAAACCACAGTTGCTGCTCTGCCATTTTAGGCTCCTCATGCTAACAACTAGGAGGCAAGGAAGAGTCACAATATGGAAGGTTTAACTGACCTCATTGGCAGTAGCTGTTACAGATTGGGGGGAGGGGAAATGTCTGACACTAGATAATCCACTAGGGCTTCTCCTCATATAACCACTCACCAGATTCAGCCATGGCCTGAGAATGGTATGGTGGTGATCAATGGCTCAGGCCCCATTGGAATGAAGGTCTGTGCCACACCCAGTAAGCCACCTAAAGAGTGCTGGTTGCTGAGAACGAGGAGACTCTCACTGTAGCGGGAGTCCTGATGAGTGTCAGTTTTAGCTTCAAGATTGGCTGCAGCTGCAAGAATTGTAGTTCATCCTACTAACTTCCTCTTGTAGGTTGCCAGGAAAAGAGCCGACCAGGATACTGGAAGTGCTGTTCCCAGGTGCAATGCAGTTACTGTATAAAGCAAGTGGTTCTGAGAGGTGCAAGGGTCGGCGTTAGTGCACTTTATTATATGTCGTCCAGATACCCTCTCTAGGACCTCATTCCCCACCAGCTGCTGGGAGTGTTGACTGTTGAAGGGTCCCAGCCAGATCCCTTTCTGGGAATTGACCTTTACCCTAAGAATCTGTTTCACCTCAAGTTACATCTCCTCCACAGGGGCAGCCTGCATCCAATGACTGGTTGATGTTGGAGTCAAAAGCCCCATTCCTTTACCTCAATCTGAGACCCCTCTGAGGAGCTGTTTGACCTCCAGAGCTCCCTGTGTGACGGGCTGAGGTCTTTGTTGCAACATCACAGTTCAAATTCTCCTACTACCCTGTTGCCCTTTCCTTGTCTCCACTAGGTCTTGATCCCGAGCGCACGCCCCCCAAATCTAATGCACAGAATCTCTGTCTCAGACTCCCTTTCTGAGGATTCACACAATGAGGGAGATGAAATCTCAGGTGAGCACCTGTGGAATGCAGCAGGAGAAAGTACCCTTGTATAAGCCACGGTGGAACTAGGCTTATTATACACTGAATACTGTGTACTTAGAATACACTGAATTGTGTTTATTGAAAGCTGGTAAGGTGCCTTAGGAAATGATTAGAATATATGTAAAAACTAAATGTGGTCTCATTTTTCCATCTTAAATTGGCAAGGAAGAACAAAATTGCTGTTGTACTACTATAACGCTATACAGAGTGCACAAGTTTTCTGGAGGTCAATGTGGTAACATAAATCAAGCGTGTTAAAATGTTTTCCCCTTTGACTCATTAATTCCTCATCAAAAAATTATCTGAAGATTTAAATTGGGGCACCTGGGTGGTTCAGTAGGTTAAGTGTTTGCCTTCACCTCGGGTCATGATCCCAGGGTTCTGGGATAGAGCCCCATGTCAGGCTCCCTACTCAGTGGGGAGTCTGCTTCTCCCTCTCATTCTACCCCTCCTGCCCCCACTCATCCTCTCTCTCTTTCTCTCTCTCTCTCAAATAAATAAATAAAATCTTTTAAAAAAAACAAAGACTTTAATTAAATTTGTAAAAATATACTTCACAGATGGACTTCATAATAATCTAGACAGCCACTAAAGTAATACTGAAATATATTTACAAATCGAAAAGATGTTCATTATATACGTTGAGTTGTAAAAGGAAAAAAAAACCCAGCTTATATAATAGTGTGTTTCACATGCAGGGAGGTACATCACCAAAATGTTAACAAGTAATATTTCTGTGTGATACAACTTGAGAAGGGTTTTTTATCTTTTTGTTTATCTGTGTCTCTGCTCTTCTGTGAATGTGTATTACCTGAAGTTGTTAAAATTATAATTTAGTATAAAATAAGGACTCAATGATTATCTAATTTTATAGAAAACACACTGATAAGAATCTTCCACTTCTACTTTCCTCTTTGTATCAATTTATACTTTTCGTAATATGGTATACTGGCATATTTCTGCAATTTGTATTTGTATCCTGCCTCCATCTTTAGGTAAGTTTCTAAGGCCCTACCTTTTTTTTTTTTTAAGATTTTATTTATTTGGGAGAGAGAGAGAATGAGCAGGGTTGGGGGGCGGAGGGAAAGACAGAGGCAGAGGGAGACGCAGGCTCCCTGCTCAGCAGGGAGCCCTATTCAGGGCTCAGTCCCAGGACCCCGGGATCATGACCCAAGCTGAAGGCGGACACTTAAATAACTGACCCACCCGGGTGCCCCTCCAAGTCCCTGTCTACAAAAACGGCTGCCCACTTCCAAGATTCTTCAACACTTTGTTGAGTGAAGAACAATACATACACTGAGCGGTAGCACAGAAGGAACTAGTAGCAGCACAAAGCACTAGAGCCCTTTGTTCCTGTTAATTAAAATATACCACAAACCCATAGAGACCACACCCTGGGATATTTCCGTTGAAGTCATGCTGGGAATCAGACTCTTCATCCTGTTGCCTCCCACAGGCTGTGCAACTAAATGCTTTCTAAAAAGCTGCTATGGAGCATACAATCCTCTCTATTAACTGCTAAAGGGAGCATGGGCTCTTTCTTGGTTTTGTGTTTGTGTTTTTGTTCCGTTTAGTTACTTCAGAATAACTTATCGGGCTTGCAGCTCAGATCAGAAAAACGTTTCATTTGGTTCCATCTGAACTGCTTGTAAGTGCATCTTTTTCTGAGCTGCCTGTCAACCACCAGTCCGCTACACCCAAGTTGAGTCTCCTGAGACTGATAAAAGATGGACAATTAACCCATGACACTTGCACAGCCTATCACAATTGCACACGAAGTGTATGAATCTCTCTGTGTTTGAAGAATGGGGTGTGAAATTTCTTTTTTCAATTTCAAGCCAAGGAGATGGGTTTTATCTCTTTGTGAAACACTGGGTAATTATTGGGCCCCAACCTGTAACAGAAACAATTTAACTGGTTGAGGCTTAGTAGCAAAAGGAATAAATTATATCAAAGTCTTCAGTATGCGCCAGTGTGCCTGGCTTCCTAGAATGTAAGCTCCATGACCTGCAGGGACTTTTGTCTGCTCGCTATGGTATCACCATTTTCTATCTTAGTACTAACGTATAGTAGGTACTCATTAAACATTTGTTGCATGATTGAATAAATGAATGGAACAAAGTAAGGGGATTGCTGAAATTTTAGGGGCAACGGGTAGCTTCTATTGCCCAAATAATCCTTCTCCATCAGAAGACCACAACCTATAATTCTAAGGTCAGAACTGAACCCATTTGCCTTAAGGTTCTTATTTCACTTAAAATGAAAATGCTCTTCGGGCACAAGGGGTTGTTCGGTCAGTTGAGCATCCAACACGTGATTTTGGTTCAGGTCATGATCTCATGGGGCATGGGTTCCCCACTCAGCAGGGAGTCTGCTTGACATTCTCTTCCCCTACTTGTGCACACTCCCCCCACTTGTGCCACTCTCTCTCTCAAATAAATAATCTTTTCAAAAAAAATGAAATGCCCTGTGCATTGGTAAGAAAATAAATTGGTACAACCTTATTGAAAATTAACTTGGCATCTATGAAAATGTAGAATGTCCATTCCCATTCACCTAGGGCCAGCCCTTCCAAGAATTTATCCTCGAGAAATACACACACATACAAAGATGTTTAATGCACTGTTGTTTCTAGTGGGGGACGAGGGAAGGAAAAGAGGGGGGGAAACCTAACCTAATCTAATAGCCATTAGTAGGGGATTGGTTAAGGGTAAAAATTTAACCACTGACTCTCTTCTCCCATTGATCAAAGATTCTCTTAGGGCCTTCACTTCATTTCTCCTCCACGGTGCTTCTGAGAGGCATGAACCAGTTCCTCGTTGCCAACAACAGGGAAACCTGAGAGGCATAGAGGGAAGGAGATGCAATCAAGTGGCTCAGAGCCCACGTGGAAGGAGAGAGAGGTGAGCCTGGAAAGATCTGACCTGATGCATAAGAGCATCTGATATAATGATATAGTGGTGTTTTATATATACACAAACACACACACACAAACACACACATACCTATATACATACATACCCACACATACATGTATTTTTTAAGAATGCTCATCTTTTAAAAGATACATTACATATGAGAATATTTACAAAAGAAATTATATGTCAGAAATTTGTTCCCAAATAATTTGGCATCAGGAGAAGATGGTGGGCTTATAGAGCCAGCAAGTTTGAACTAGATGATGGATACATAGGGGTGCATAATTCTATTCTCTCTGCTTTTTTAAATATTTGAAATTTTTCCATTATGCACACCAAAAATTTTTAAGAAAATGTACTCTTTCGTTTCTTAAATGATTTTAAGTCTCCCAAGTTCCCAGTTTTAATCACTCAAAGAAAATATCTGGCATCAAGCTAAAAACTTGAAAAGAAAACCAACCAAATCAAGGCTGCTTGTGCCAACTGGGCGATGTAATGTTTCCAGAGTTCAGAGAAAAAAAGAGAGAATCACAGGTGGGGAGGTCAGAAAGCTTCACGAAGCAAGTGAGATAGTAAGGAGACAGGTTCTATAATAATGAGTACATATCCCACATTGATAAGGGGACTATGGATCCCTACAAATGGGATTGCCCCCAAATCGGCCCCACATGGGTCCTCACAGCACAGTCCTCAGGGGAATGCACTCCTGGAATACTAGCATTTGATCTTGGCCTCCTCAAAACTCCAATCATTTCTCCCAGGCATACATCATACACACTCTTGGTCTCTGCTCCCAGGTGGCAGTGATGTTTATGATTCCCTTCCTAACATCCGTCTTCCCTCATCCTCCAAAGGCTAGTCCTAAATAGAGCTGAGGTGCAGAATACACCCATGTCAGCAGATGGCGGTGTGTGGTTTTGCAGTATGGTGGGCTAATGAACCTTTCCTAGTACAGAGGGCTGCAGTGGCTCTCTTTGGTGGAGCATGCATAAGCACACTCAAAGCAAGGTTTCACACACACACACACACACACACACACATTATACATATACATATGGTACATCATAATGTATTTATAGTACATAAATATACTTTAATTAATCAATCCTGAACAGGGTTAAATAATAGAACATGAGTATGATATATGTGCCAGGCATATTTACACATATTATGAATAACTTTACACATATTCTCTCACTTAATTTTTATGGCAATGGCCTTGTTAGTAGGTACTATTATTATCCCACAGATAAAACCCTCTTGCACAGAGAGGTTAAGTAACTTACCCAGGATCACTTAAGTAGTGGAGTCAGGATTCCAATCCAGAGCTCATGTGCTTAACTGTTTAAGCTATACCATTTACTTGGTATACAAAATGTCCTTCCTGGTATGGTATGACTGGATTCTGGTGCAAAGTTCTAATTGAGTACTCCCTCATCGCCCACACCTGTGTAGAGCAAATACCTTCCCAAATTTGCCTTTTGGGGAGGAGAAGTGGGATTAGTTAAGTCCAAGATCCTTGGAGAGAGGTGGGCTATATGCAGGGAAGCTGCTAGCCCATCTGGTGGGTCTGTGCATTCTGGAACAAAGTTCTCCTTCCTCCCTGGAGAAAGGCTGGAGTCGGACTGGATTCCAGCAGCCCTGGGCCTTGCCTACCATAGTTGTTGACCTTGACCATCAGAGTGGAAGAAGGAGTAGCAGGAAGCCTCCCTAGAGCATGACACACATCTTGTCACAAAGGTGGGGGCCACCTAGTCTCCCTCTTCTCCTGGGTTGCCAGGGGAAGGAGAAACTGCTGACCTGACTGGCTCTCTCTCCCTGCACTCTTGCTCCAACAGCTAATGGTTTCAACAGCTTCCAAACTTGGGACAAGGGTCTCTCAACCCAGGGTAGAGCAGGTCCCTCATAATCTACTCTGTCATTGCAGACCGATTTGGTAAAGCATGGCTGCCCATCAGCCCGCTTCCTGGCCTCCCTTTGCCCCCCTGCAATTTGACTTCCACACCTTCCATGTCCCTGAAACTCCTTCCACCATGTTCAGTTGCTATCGGCTGGACTGGTCTGCAGCATTGTCTATTGACAAAGATTGTTTCTGCAATCTCCTCTTTTGACTTTTGAGATTCTCCTATTTCCCTGGCTGTTGTTTCTTAGTCTCCCCGATTGCATTTCCTCCTCAGCCTATCCTTCACTGATGGTCTTCTCCAGGTTTCATGCTTGGATCTGCCTTTTCTTTTTCATTAGATGCTCCCTGGGCAACTACATCCACTTCCAAAGTTTCTCCATCATCTCTTCTGAGGATTTCTCAGTCTGTATCTGTTGCCCAAATCTCTCTTCTAAACTGAGAAGAAAAAAAAAGTTAACTTCAACATAACTTTATTTATACATTTTTTAATGAAGTGTTTTCATTTTACAATCTTTTCAAAATATGTTTCTGGAAAATGCCCACCATTTAACCCCCTGAGCAAGGCCCATCCTCATTCTAAATCATCTTAATCATACTTACCGTTTGTTAGAATCCAACTTCGTTTTTCAATTCAAACAGATGTGTTAATACTTGTTTCGATAAATAGCCTAGAGGTGCCTACTTGGCTCAGTTGGTTAAGGATCTGACTTAGGCTCAGTTCATGATCCCAGGGTCCTGGGATTCAGCCCTGTGTCAGGCTCCCAGCTCAGCAGGGAGCCTGCTTGTCCCTCTCCCTCTGTCCTTCTCCTATTTGTGCTCTTTCTCTCTTGCATGCTCAATCTCTCGCTCTTTCTCAAATAAACAAATAAAATCTAAAAAAAAACAAAAGAAATAGTCTAATAACCACTAGGAGACAAAATATGGAATACAATTTGTAAAGGCAATGATTAAAAGCAGTCGAATTAATATTAAAATAACATAGATACAATGTGATTAATGTATCCTTTTTTTTTTAAGATTCTATTTATTTATTTGACACAGAGAGAGAGAGATTACAAGTAGGCAGAGAGGCAGGCAGAGAGACAAGGAGAGGAGGAAGCAGGCTCCCTGCCGAGCAGAGAGCCCAATGTGGGCCTCGATCCCAGGACCCCGAGATCATGACCTGAGCCGAAAGCAGCGGCTTTAACCCACTGAGCCACCCAGGCGCCCTAATGTATCCATTTTTATAATAGCTATAAAAACAAGAGTAAATGTAAATGCAGTTTCTCAGTCTTTTAATTTATAATAATATAATGTAAGGTATGGTTTAAATAAATTGTGAAATGAGAAGTATGATGAAAGTTTTAAATATTTTTTCAGTAACTGTGTGTGTGTATAATTCTGATATTTAGTTTTGGGGAAAAATTAAACAAGTATCATATAAAAATAGGTAAATACTGCCATCATTCCCACTGCCCTCACCACTACTTTTGATACACATAATAATCAAACTTCTCATATATAGGTAACTAAGGAGGAAATCAAATGACTAAAAAGGCATTTCATCAAGTACTGCTGAAAACTAACTTGGTCAGCAGCTAGCATAAAATTTTATTTTGTTAATAAGAGATAGGCTATGTTAAATATTTTCAAGTTGGGGATTGACTATATTTGGAAGAAAATACCTCATAGTATGTTTGATAAATATCTTATTGAATTTTACACACCAGCTAAAATTAATAACATCAAAATTTAAATTTAACCTGCTAGTTTTATTCAAAGTGAGATAAAGTGTTGGTAATGCAGGAAAATATTGCTGTTTGATTTAAAAGAATCAGCATCATTAATCTGTACTGCTACAACTGTTTGAAGGAAGGTTCCTTCCCAGCAAAAGATACATCTCTGGAAAAATAGCGCTTTTTAATTGAAATATAGTTGATGTGCAGTGCTATATTAGTTTCAAGTATACAACATAGTGACTCAACGATTCTATACATTACTCAGTACTCACCATGATAAGCACAGTCACCATCTGTCATTGTATGTTATTACAATCCCGTTGACTATATTCCCTATGCTGTACTTTCATTCCATGATTTATTTATAACTGGGAGTTTGTACCTCTTGATCCCCTTCACTGGTTTCGCTCATCCCCACCCCCTTCCGAATCAGTTCTCTGTACTTATGATTCTTTTTCTGTTTGTTCATTTGTTTTGTTTTTTAGATCCCACATATAAGTGAAACTATATGGTATATGTCTTTGCTTGACTTATTTCACCTAGCATAAATACTCTCTGGGTTCATGTTGCCACAAATGGCAGGATCTCATTCTTTTTTTATGACTGAGTAACATTCCAACAGCCTGTATCTACTAGAGATTCATTTCAAAATGTCTAGATATGAAATGATATATCTAGGATTTGCTTCCAATTTGTAAGGGAGTGGTAAGAACTATACCTCTCTGGTCTTCCTTCCAAAACCCATAAGTACAGTTTAATCATGAGGAAAACATCAGACAAATCCCAATTGAGGGAGGTTTTGCAAAATATCTGAGCAGTATACCTCAAAACTATCGATGGCATCAAAACCAAGGAAAGTCTAAGTAACTGTCACAGACCTGAGGAGACTAAGGGAATATGACAATGTGACATAATGTGGTATCCTGGATGGAATCCCGTAACAGAAAAAGGACATTAGGAGGACACTAGCAAAATTCAAATAAAGTATGGAGTTTAGCTAATAGTACTGTGCCAAAGTTGATTCTTTAGTTGTGACAAATGTATTATAGTAAGAGGTTACCAATAGGGAAAAACAGGCACAGAATATATGAGAATGGATGTACTATCTTGCACAGCTTTTAGTAAATCTTAAACCATGCTAAAATAGATTTTTTTTTTTAAAGACAGTAGAAACGGTGGAGAAGGAAAAGCAAAGAGGTGTGTTGTTGGACCAGGAATGGCCACAGGTCGACAGTTACTGGGGCTATATAATGGACATTCATTATACTATTCTGTCTACATTTGTGTGTGTTTAAAATTCTCTTTACAAGAGGGTAAAGTGTGTGTGTGTGTGTGTGTGTGTGTGTGTGTGTAGATAGATAGGTAGGTAAGTAGGTAGGTAGGTAGTTAGAGGGTCCTCAGTTTTGATAATTACCTAGGAGGGCCCACAGGACTCAGCATATGATTGCACTCACAGCTACCACTTATTACAGCAAAAGTATAGAAAATAAAATCAGCAAAGAGAAAAGGCACATGGAGCAGTCCAAAGGAGACCAAACACAAGCATCCCAGAGTCCTTTTCCTATGGAGTCATATGGAATACCTTTAATTCCACCCCAGCATCTAACCTGACAACACATGTCACACTGTCTACCAGGGAAGCTTATTAGAGAAGCCCAGAGTTTTTACTGGGGTCTGGTCACATAGGCACCCTCTAAATAGCACATATCGGGCGCCTGGGTGGCTCAGTGGGTTAAAGCCTCTGCTTTCGGCTCAGGTCATGATCTCAGGGTCCTGGGATCGAGGCCCGCATCGGGCTTTCTGCTTAGCGGGGAGCCTGCCTCTCTCTCTCTGCCTGCCTCTCTGCCTACTTGTGATCTGATCTCTCTCTCTGTGTCAAATAAATAAATAAAATCTTTAAAAAATAATAATAAATAGCACATATCAAGATTCCAGACTCTTAGAACAAATTCAGCATAAACTCCATTGTTTGCACAAACATTTTAGGCACAGTGAGCCATCCTTATCATTTAGGGAAAGTGCCTTATCAGTGTAGGGAATTTTACCCATCAAGTTCCCAGATGCCAGTCAAAGGCCAACCTTGCAAGCAGGCCTTTCTAAGAATGGCAGTTTCGGGCCTACACACACACACACACACACACACACAGACATATGACTCTCTGGGACATAGCAGAGAGATATTACATAACCCACACCCTCCTCCTGCTATGGAAAGTATCCCCACAACTCTCACGCGGAGTACCTCGTGCACCATTCTGGGTCACAGGTACATGCCTGAGGGAGGAAGGGAGAAGAGGAAATCCCAATTTTCTCAGTGGGCATAGCCTGGAACTCTGCACTCTTTTACCTTGTTTTTTTCCTTCTGTATGTGAGACCAAACTTCTGAGAAATTGACCCTGACGATAGAAGAGAAAGAGGAGGGCAGAAAGGAAAAATGAGAAAGAAATATAAGACCTTTGGAGAGGAAGAGACCAAATCAGGTTGACAAACTGCTCCTAGCTATCTCCTAGATCCATTCTTAGTAGTATGAGGGTTATGACTGTCCAGTAGCACATGGAGTTTGAAATTCCTAAAATGCATACCAGTGGTCCAGAGCTTGTGAAGAGCTGAGGGGATACAGGGCCACAAGTGTTTCCATCCCCTTCCAATGAGGTAAGACATACAGTTTCAGTACACTACAGTACATCAGCAGTGAGCATTTTTTTTAAACCTTGTCTTTTGTGAAGAGTGTATTTGTACATGCCTGGGGATGTTAAAGGAATTACAGTAACTTCTGTCATCCTGTTTGGCATTAAAAAAAAAAGTTTTCATGTGTGGAAAACTCAAAAAATGGAAGTGGTCCAGGCTTCTCTTAACCTCTTGGAGGCCCAAGAAAGAGTACTGGTTGATGATACACAAGGTAGAAGTCATCAGCACCCAGAAGCAATGGTGTTGAGAGATAGAAGCAGAAAAATGTTTACCTTTAGTGCAGAAAGCTGACCTACTTCTGCCTAATTCTGATAAGGATCAAATAGGTGCTGGTTTGCAACATTCTTAAAGGGTCTTATAACTGCCTGTACATCTCACCAATAGCTAGTATCAAGCTGAATTATCACCAGAGAACTCTTGTGAAAGTAGTTTTGAGAAGAAATTCCAAGAAAATATTTGTGATCTAATACTTCCTGCATGCCCCCACCCCCTTGAACACTAAATATATAACCACCAGTTTCATACAACAAAGGTGCAGCTCTTTCTACTGCTTATGGGTCCTATCCCCATGCTACTTAAATAAACTTGCTAAGCTGCACGGTAAAACCTCTCAAAAATTCCTTCCTGACCAGGCTTGCTCTACGATCCCGCAACAACAGGAAGTTAGAGGGTCGCCCAACAGACCTTCTTTAGGACAAAGGGCCCTGGGGCCAGACCACTTAAGGGACTCACTGAAGAAGAGGCGTCTACAAAGGCTAACCGAGAATGGCTAAATAGGAGAAAAAGCAAGTAGAACGAAGTTCGGTAAAGATTGCTAAAGAGAGTAAAGAAAATCAAGACGACAGAGGACAGAGGACGCAAGCCAACAGTTGCGTTTAGGAGTTAATAAAAAATGTCAAACATTTCGCTGATTTTCCGCAGTCAGCACCACCTACTGTAACTCTGCCAACGCCCCCTCCCTGGTACTGTTTATACATTTCTTCGGACTCTTGTACAGAGGTTTACCCGGTGATTGACAGTTTATTTCCTCCAATTACATGGTTCAGGCAGGTCTGAATCTTACTCATTTTCCTCTTCCATAGAGCCTTATGTCTACATCTCAATTAATATCAGTGCAATGATATGTAGAACATTTGAAAACCACCCGAACTAAGAAGCAACCTTTTAACCCTCCAAATCAAAGTGCCGGCAATAGGGTCACACTACGCAGGCGCAAAGGCAAAATCCGCGGGCTTCTTCCAGGTCTTTGCATTTGGCGCGAAATCCCGGCTCCATGGGCGGGGCTGAGGGAGAAGCCGCACTCATTGGGCAGGTTTGGCGCGAAATCCGGGAGCTCTTGCGCCACGATTGGTTCCGGCCATCCCGGGGGGCGAGGGGGCGGGAGGCGGCGGCGGCGGCGGCGGCGCGCGCAAAGCGGTCGCGTCTGCAGTGAAGCGACTCGTGGCTGTAAAGCGTGTCAGCGGCGGCTCCTCCGCACCAGGCAGCCATGGACCTCGCGGCGGCGGCGGAGCCGGTCGCCGGCAGCCAGCACCTGGAAGTCCGCGACGAGGTGGCCGAGAAGTGTCAGAAACTGTTCCTGGATTTCTTGGAGGAGTAAGTCGGCGGGCGTCCCTTCCTCGGAGAACTTCCCGGAGCTACCCCTCCCCACTTCCGGAGCCCCGGCGCCCGCCTACTCGCGGCTCCCGGGGCGGTGGGGCAGCAGCGTGTTGGGGACCCGAGGGGCCATGCGCCTTGCAGAGCGTCCCACGCCCCACTTAGGGTTTAGCCGGGCTGCCCCGGGGGACTAAAATTCACCGGGAGCCGTTCCTCAGACTGACTATGCGCAGCGCTTTGGTCCCATCATTCTGTCTTCACCACCTGTAAGGCCCTGGTTCCTGGTGCGGAAACTGAGGCTCGGGGAGGATAACTGGCACGGTCGAGAGGGGAGAGGGCGCCAGGGCGGGGGCAACTCCTGGAGCCTACGGAGATAAAAGTGCTAGAGTGAACCCTGCGCGTAGACAGATGCTGGGGGGGGACGGGGCTCCAACCTGCTTGAAAGCGTCTGAGCGCACTCTCACCCTCCCTTTACTTCCGCTGTCCCCTTCCCCATGCACACGCTTTTTTCTTTTTTTTTTTTTTTTTGTCGGTTGCCTTCCAAGCTTCCAAGCTCCTGGCTTCTCATAACCCCCTGCCTGGCTTTCTGCCACTGCCGCCGGTTACTTTTCTTAGTGCAGATGTATCACTTCTTTCCCTAAGAGTATGGACTTGCGACTGTCTTATGAAATACTTTTTTTTTTAAAGATTTTATTTATTTATTTGACACAGAGAGAGAGATTACAAGTAGGCAGAGAGGCAGGCAGAGAGAGAGGAGGAGGCAGACTCTCCACTGAGCAGAGAGCCCGATGCGGGCCTCGATCCCAGGACNAGAGATTACAAGTAGGCAGAGAGGCAGGCAGAGAGAGAGGAGGAGGCAGACTCTCCACTGAGCAGAGAGCGCGATGCGGGCCTCGATCCCAGGACGCTGAGATCATGACCTGAACCGAAAGCAGAGGCTTTAACCCACTGAGCCACCCAGGCGCCCTGAAATACTTTTTTTATTGTAAATATGCATAACATAAAACTTAACCATTTAACTTTTTTAAGTGTAGAGTTGAGTGGCATAAAGTACATACGCGCACCTCATTAAGCAACTATCACCACTATCCATCTCCAGAACTCTTTTTGGTGTTCCCAGACTGACACTCTGCAACCACTAAACAGTAACCCGAATCCCCTTCCCCACCCCAGCACCTGGCAACCACCTTCTCCTTACTATGAATGTCAGTATTCTAGTTACCTCATATACTGGGAGTCAGGGTTTGTCCTTTTCTGACCAGCTTTTTCCACCATAATGTTAACTTCAAGATTCATCCATGTATACAGGATGTGTCCGTTTCTTCTTAAGGCTGAATAGTATTTCACTATATGCGTGTGCCACTTTTTGTCCATTCATCTGTGGACTTTTGGATTGTTTCCACACTTTTACAACTGTGAATAATTCTGCTGTCTTATGAAATTCTGATGTATTTAAAACAGTAATTTAATTTACATTCCCTACTTCTGACAGCTCCTCATTTTTCAAAGCCCAGCTAAAAACCTACAACTCCTTTGTGAAACCCTATAAACCTTTCAGGCAGCCACCAGTCCGTTCTTCCCTTATGCTCCTTAGGTGCCATTTTCCATTATCTTTGTAGAGTAACTTATATCTGTCAGCCACTTCATCTTGAATGTAAATCCCATCCTTAACCCCACCTGACAACCACACCATATTGCAGAGGTCCTCAATTAATGTTTAATTTTAACAAAATATAATTGCCTTCACTACCTGCAGTTTACCATACAGCTAGGTTCTGGGGATAATGATAAATAAGACAAATAATCACTTTATGGGGTGGGGGGAGATGTTAACTTCCTCTCAAAATTCCAACTTTGATTTGCCCTTGTTTATGGAATAAAGTCCCAAATTCTTCACAGCTCTTCCCAGTTTCCTCTTCCCCAACCAACCTGTCACCATCCTTGTTCCTGTACCTTTTCTGACATTGCCTCTTACTTGCCATCATCTATAGTCAGTCTGACCACCACTGGGGTTTTTTTGGTGTTTTTGTTTTGTTTTCTTTCAAATTCTCAAGGTCTTTCAAGGCTAAATTCCAATGTCACCTTTTAAATTCTTGAAGCCTTTCTAGATGTTCTTGTTGGGCAGAATTAGTTTATAGTCCCACAGCACATTTCTTGTACCTCCATTTTTTCCCTTGATTTTATTGTGGAAGGAACATTTAACATGAGATCTACCCTCTTAACAAATTGTAGTGTATTATCATTGACTATAAGTACAGTGTTACACAGTAGATCTGTTAAAGCTTGACTTCTGACAGCTCCTCATTTTTCAAAGCCCAGCTAAAAACCTACAACTCCTTTGTGAAACAAAAAGCAAAAATGTTTGTGATAATCCTTTATGTTGTGTGTATAAATGTTTCTGTTTTCCTGAGGACTTGGGCAGTGAAGCACCTCATCTCTGTATTTATTTTTATTTATGTTTTTTAAATTAACGACTAGTCTGTTAGTTTTCCCTATAGAAACGGAATCCTTGGATTTCAACTTGTATTTCTTGGTTTAATATTTTCCAATCTTAATTATACATAACAATAATAAAAGAATAGTTAGCATTTTTATTAGAAAATATTAAATTAGGAAATGCAGATTAAAATCTGAAGGCCTAGTTTTTCTGTGTTCTGGACAAAGCATTCTACAGGCATTCTCGTTTAAAATTCACAGTAATCTTATGAGATAAAGCAATGTCCTCATTTATTTTTTTTTTCTCAAAAAAGGGGGATAAGTAACTTGCCCCAAGTTACACAATTAGTAAAGTGAACCTGTCTGACACTAAAGCTGATGAATTTTAACCAATACATTGAATTATCAAGTATTTAGATTCTTCTTTTTACTACCTAATTCTTGAATTTAATCTGACTTGCATGTGTCTGCAGGTTCCAGAACAGTGATGGAGAAATTAAATACTTGCAGTTAGCAGAGGAGCTCATTCGTCCTGAGAGAAACACGTTGGTTGTGAGTTTTGTGGACCTGGAGCAGTTTAACCAACAACTTTCTACCACCATTCAAGAAGAGTTCTATAGGTATGGTGTATTAATCTTCTCTACTTTAAATAGGCATGGAAAAAATAAATAAAAAATAAATAGGCATGGAGCCTATGAATCCAGCTGCTCTTGGACTGCAAGTGTTCATTTGTGAGGCAGAAGCCAGCTGTCACAGAGGCCCTTTGATAAAGCCAGTGGTCATTTTAGTTTACTAACTTAGGCCTTTGTGGAGCTGAATATTTTTCACATGCGAGTGTTGAAAACCTATGCTTTCTATGTAGTTTTCCCAGGTTTTCAGAAGACCGCTTACTTTCTTTCAAGCATTCAGTGCTATTGCTGTGTCATTCATTTGATCCTTTCCCTTGCCCCCCCTGAGTAGGTGTTTGAGAAAGTGTGTGGATCCTCTTCTTGATCAGGCGTGTCTTTAGAGTAATGACATTGTTCTTAAAGTTTAATTTTTTTCTGATTATAAAAATAATGTGTATGTTGTAGGAAATTTAGAAAGTAGAGATAAGTAGAGGGAATACATATGCACCTACAGATAGTGGGATTACATATATATTCTCACCATCCATAGATAACCATCATTAGCAGGTCTGCAAATGGGGAGTTTCCCAAGGATCTTCTGACACCTTTTGCTTTACTTCTGGGTATATGTAACTACTGAGATCATACTGTAGATATAGTCTCCTGCCCTTTCACTTAACAGTGTAACATAATTTTCCATATCATATAAAATCCCTTGAAAACATTTTAAGAGCTGAATGGTATTTCTTTTGGGCAGAAGCTAGACAATAATTTAGGCTTTCATTCTATTTTTTGTTGCTGTATAAAATAAGAAACTTCTCTTTAAACAAATCTTTGTCAGCATTTGGATTAAATAAATGTGACAATCTATATAAAGTAAAACCAGGTTAAAATAAACATTGTGGACAGTTGTGAAAGAGAAATGAAGACCCAGAAGTAAGGAGAGACAGCCCTATTCTTTTATGGGTGAGCTGGGAGATGGATGACTTGTTTCAGTGTTTCTAGGTCATATCTGATCATCAGGAATGGTTGCAGGGATAAGCAGCAGAATTTATTGTGAGAATGCACAGCAGGGAAAGTTGTATTGACTAATGAGAGGGAGCTAGAAAATCCAGGCTGGTTGTAGAAACACCTATACCCATACCTCACGCACAGGGCATGTAGCAGTTCTGTCTCCTGAAGGTAGCTCATTGTTCAGAGGACTTCCAGATCCCACTGCTTAAATAAACCAAGCTGCAACAACTACTGGGAACTTGTATCAAGACACTTCAGTCTAACCAATCAGGTGGTATTTTTCTGCCAGTTTGCTCTCATGTCAGTACACAGATTTCTCCCTTCATCCATTTCTTATCAATCAAGAATTATACCTAGAAAAATATACTAGGCCTTGACATCAAATGAGAGATTGTCTTGCTGGAATGTAAACCCCCTAGATTATTCCAGTAGATTCATCTTGGAGTGGCCTACAGTGCCAGTGCTAAATGCTAATTTAAAGATAGTGGATATTTGGGTATAGTACTTTATCTTTTGTGTTTCTTTTGTCTTAGATCTGTTTGTGGTGGGATAGGAGGGGTTTGGAAGAGGCTGATAAACCTAGACTAGACAATAGAAGTGTCCTGCATAGTTAAATTTTAAGACTTGCTTGTAGCCAGATGAAATTGCTTAGTCTTAGCTGTTTGTAAGCATGAAAGGTAAAAGGGGCCTGGGCCTTGGTAGTCTTCTTGAAGATGACATGTGGTTTTTGTTCGTTTATTTGCTTTTCAGAGTTTACCCTTACCTGTGTCGGGCCTTGAAAAACTTCGTAAAAGACCGAAAAGAGATTCCTCTTGCCAAGGATTTTTATGTTGCATTCCAAGACCTACCTACCAGACACAAGTAAGAAACTCTTCTTTGGAAGAACAGGAATTCACCAAACAGTATAGGCATCATTTAATGATTAAAAAACTCAGGAGGTTTAGTTGTCGGGTGTTTTTTTGTTTCGTTTTTTGTTTTTTTAAGATTTTATTTATTTACTTGAGAGAGCAAGTGAGAGAGAGAGCATGAACAGGGAGGAGGGGCAGAGGGAAAGGAAGAAGCCGACTGCCTGCTGAGCAGGGAGCCCAACACAGGGCTCAATCCCAGGACCCCAGGATCATAATCTGAACCACCCAGGTGCCCACAGGTTTAGTCTTATATGTGTAAAGAGTTAGGCTTAGTTATCTAGAAAGTTTGGTTTTGGAGAAATGCATTTTTCTAGGGAAATTGAATGGGAAGTAAATGAAATAAAGACATTTCTGGGAATTATCATATTTCAGGACGCCTTTCAGGAGACATCTGGGGAAAAAAATCAATCAAGTGAGAAAATATGAAAACTGAGAATAGTCACAGAAATACATGAATCTCTGGAAATTTTTGTCAGAGCTTAAATGGCATAATTTTAAAACATTTTTTCCTGTTATTATTTAAAGAATAAATTTACTAGAAGAAATTGAAGTGATATTTTGAAAACTTAAACTACTGAAATTACTTGTAAAATTAACAAGTTATTTAATGTAAAATGAGTTTGCGAGATAAAGGAAGTGTTTCTGAACTTCTCAGTATACCATTTCTTTCCCGTGATAACTTTACTATGAAACTAATACATTTCTAAATTCATTTAGAAATTGTAGGTAAGCAGGAAGCATTTGCATATAAAATAAAATGGGATCATCTGTTTTATAATTGTAATTTAATTTCTTTGATGTCCTTTATTTAGTTTTCATATTGATGTTTTTTGCTGTGAATGCATATATACTGTCTAATTTAAGAATGGGCACATTGACTAAATCATTGTTGGAGAAGAGTCCAAAGAATTCCTTCTCATTTTTTGGTGGTTTTGTTTGTTTTAACATAAATTTATCCTTAAATACCCTCTCATTAAAATGGAAACATTTCTTAGGTTAGAAATGAATATTTACTATCTGTCTTGAAACAGAATTCGAGAACTCACCTCATCCAGAATTGGTTTGCTTACTCGCATCAGTGGGCAGGTGGTACGGACTCATCCTGTTCACCCAGAGCTTGTGAGTGGAACATTCCTGTGCTTGGACTGTCAGACAGTGATCAAGGATGTAGAACAGCAGTTCAAATACACACAGCCGAACATCTGCAGAAACCCAGTTTGTGCCAACAGAAGGAGATTCTTGTTGGATACAAATAAATCAAGATTTGTTGATTTTCAAAAGGTATTTGCTAACTTCTTTTGAGTTCAGATTCAGTTTATAATAGTAATTCATCTCTAGGCACTTGCAGTAATTATAAGCTTATTTAGGTGATATTAGTCTTAGTTTTTATGTAAGTGGAGGATCATTATATGTGACTACAGATTTAAGCCCAAGACTCTTAATGCAAATCCAATTATCAGTACATAAATGTGTGTTTTAACCTTTAATAAGTTGGATTGGTAGCACCTTCAGACTGTGCCAATGTATTTGCCAGAGAATAAATAGTAAATATGATGAAGGTGATGATGATGATGAAGAACTAGTGTTAATAAAACTTTGAAGAAGTGGAAACTTGTTGGTTTAAGACCTCACGTTGGTGGTTAGAGAGGAAGGCATGAATAAAAGGACAGGCAAAAATGGACATGTTTCTTGATAGCAGTGAGGATTATCATGATTGAAGTAGAGGAGCCAAATTGGAGATCATCTGAGGGATGATTTGGTGTGAGGCACAGAGGTTCTTCGGAGCCTTAAAATCTCAGGTTGGGAAATTTGGACCTGTCTTGATAAACAAAGGAAATGTATTTTCAGGAGATAAGAACTTTTCTTTTTTCAAGGAAGATTAATGGGACATTGGTGTGTAGTATATAAAAAGAGACTAATAATTAGGCAGTTGTAGTTACATAGGCAAGAGTTGGATGGTAGCAAAAGGATGGAGGTGTGGGTGGAGGGCCTCTCAGGTCCCCACAGTACTGAGTAACTCTATGATAGACAAAGGGAAAGAAAAGTTGCAGCACCTCAAGCATTCAAGCATGGGGGAATGAGTACTAGCCTAAAATAATATTAGCTTCAGTTTTTAGTCCTTCATGTTTTAATATCAATCTGGGACCTGGTTTATATGAAGCATATACTCTACCAACAACTTTGGGTAAGAGGTGCTTAATATTTGAAAAAGAACATGATATAACAACCACATACAAATGTAAATCTATATTGGGTCTTGGTTTGGAAAAAAACAAAAAACAGTTGTAATAAAGGACGTTATTCACAAGTGAGGAATTTTAAGAATGAACTAGATAATAACAGACCTTATGGAATTAAATTTTTTTTTTCCGACTTTTACAAACTAAATTTAATTGTTTTGGTGTGGTAACATCGTGGTTACAAAAGAGATGGTCTTTACTCCTAGGGGTTGAGTGCTAAAGTAGATAGGGGTGAAGTATCTTGATTTTTATAACATCTTTCGAATACAATAGAAATATATGTGTGTCTAAGTAATACTAACAGTAGTGTTGAGGTGGCATGTATAAAGTATGTGAAAATTTTCATAAAATTTCCCTAAAAATTGGGAGGAAGATGGAACAGAGCAGAAATTTAACTACATAGTTTGAGCAAGGAGGAAAACATTTTTTTGTTGTTGTTTTAAGATTTTATTTTTATTTGAGACAGAGAGAAAGCACAAGCAAAGGTGGTGGCAGGCAGAAGGAGATGGTGGGACTCAATCCCAGGACACTGGGATCATGACCTGACCCAAAGGCAGACACTTAACTGACTGAGCCACCCAGGAATCCCAGAAAACTTTTTTTTTTTTTTAAGATTTTTATTGATTTATTTGACAGAGAGACAGCGAGAGAAGGAACATAAGCAGGGGGAGGGGGAGAAGCAGGCCTCCGGCCATGCAGGGAGCCCAATGCAGTGCTTGATCCCAGGACCCTGTTATTGGGACCTGAGCTGAAGTAAGATGCCTAACGACTGAGCCACCCAGGCGCCCCATGGAATTTTTTTTTTTTTTTTTTAAGATTTTACTTATTTATTTGACAGAGATTACAAGTAGGCAGAGAGGCAGGTAGAGAGAGAGGAGGAAGCAGGCTCCCTGCTGAGCCAGAGAGCCTGATGCGGGGCTTGATCCCAGGACCCTGAGATCATGACCTGAGCCGAAAGCAAAGGCTTTAACCCACTGAGCCACCCAGGCGCCCGGAAAACATTTTTTAATGAGAGTAAAAGTGAAGTTTTTATTTTTTATTATTTTAATTCCAGCGTAGTTAACGTAGTGTTTAATTAGTTTCAGGTGCGCAATATAGTGATCCAACAGTTCCACATATTATTCAGTGCTCATCATGATAAGTCTACTAAAGGTGAAGGATTTTTGTTGTTGTTGTTTTAAACATTTTCTTTATTTATTTGAGAGAGAGAGTGAAAGTGAGGGGAGGAACAAGCAGGCTCGTGCTGAGTGGTGCTGAGTACAGAGCCCAGTGTGGGGCTCGATCTCATGACCCTGAGCTCAGGACCTGAGCTGAAATCAAAAGTCAGAGTCTTAACCGACTGAGCCATCCAGGCACCCCTAAAGGTGAAGTTTTTTTTGTTTTTGCTTTTAAAGGTTTATTTGTATATTTATTTACTTGAGAGAGACCATGAGTATGTACACAGAGAGAGAGAGGGAGAAGCAAACTTCCTGCTGAGCAGGGAGCCCAATATGGGACTTGATCCCAGGATCATGAGCTGAAACCAGATGATGCTTAACCGACTGAGCCACCCAAGTGCCCCCAAAGGTGAAGTTTTTAAGTAGATGTTACCTCTTACCAAACTGGAACGAGTCTTAGGGTAGAGAATTTTTAAGATGAATTTTGGCAAAAGTCAAAAGTCTGCAAATCGTTAGTTTGGAATATGTTGATATTTGTGGCATTAATTTAGATCATATGGCCTTTGAAAGATAATCTTTTCTCCTTCTTGGCCATTGTTACAGGTTCGTATTCAAGAGACTCAAGCTGAGCTTCCTCGAGGGAGTATCCCCCGAAGTTTAGAAGTGATCTTGAGAGCTGAAGCTGTGGAATCAGCTCAAGCTGGTGACAAGTGTGACTTTACAGGGACTCTAATTGTTGTGCCTGATGTCTCTAAGCTCAGCATACCAGGTCAGTAATCACTGGCTTAAATCTAGCAAATTCTTACTACCTAAAACTACAGAACATTCAGCTTGAATCTTCCTTGTCTTATTTTTGGCTACCCATCAGGGTGACCAAGGAAGTATGATAAGAATAGAGACAAACTGATTTTGCCTCAAAAAGTACTGTTCTGAAAAATTTCAAGGCCTAAGTGAAATCTTTGGATTTATAAGTTTTATTAGTTTAAACAATTTTGATTCTCAGTACTTTGATATCTGAGCTGTGAAACAAACTATCATTCATTCTTTCAGGAGCACGTGCAGAAACTGATTCCCGTGTAAGTGGTGTTGATGGATATGAGACAGAAGGCATTCGAGGACTCCGGGCTCTTGGTGTTAGGGATCTTTCATACAGGCTGGTCTTTCTTGCCTGCTGTGTTGCACCCACCAACCCAAGGGTGAGTCTAAATAGAATGGCAAAGGTTGAGAAAGACCTTCCCTGGGGCCACCACAATATAGGCTTCTGAAACTACTGAGTTATCTAGTCAGTGTTAATGGTTGGGGTTGGGGGTGATTTCTTTAGTTCTCGTCTTGGTTTTTTTTTTTGTTTTTTTTTTTTTAAGATTTTATTTATTTGAGAGAGAGAGAGAGCGCGGGTGGGAGCGTGAGTGAGCACAAGCACGGGGGAGCCATAGGAGAGGCAGAAATGGACTCCCACTGAGCATGGAGACTGCTCAATCCCAGGATCCTGAGATCCTGATCTGAGCCAAAGGCAGTTGCTTAACCAACTAAGCAACCCAGGTACCCCTGATTCTTTAGTTTTAAAAACAGATCTTTTCATGTCTTTCTGACCTTGAGGAAAAACCTTTTTGTTTTCATGTTTAAGAGCTCAGTGCCTTAAGAACATTGATACAGATTATATCCATGGTATAATTTTATTGTTTTTTGATTACCGCAGTTGCTCTATCATGCTCCTAGAGAAAGTACAAATAGAAAAATTTAGTAATGTGGTAAGTAAGGTAACTTGCTCTTCCTATGAGTGATGGATTCCTGGTATTGTAGTTGTATAGAACTCGATACTGTGTCCTTAGTGGGAAAGCAGTGAGAAAATGTTTGGAAAATAGTCCAGTATTGGAAAAAGAGGGGTAAATATAATACTATGTTGCTTTATGTTCATATCAGTGATTAACATTTCATTATGGCTTATCTCTTGAGGATTCAGATTCATTTAGATAGCAATTTAAAACAGTGTTAGCTTTTTTGTTTTCAATTCACTGGACAAATGACAGACTCTTCAGTATCTTGATTAACTTAGGCCTTACTAGTTTGGGGATTTTTTTGAAAACCTTTGTAGTCAGCAGACCCTGAAGTTGACCTCCCAGGCTATTTTTTTGTTTGTACTGAAGCTCTTTCTGTTTCACTTTACTTTGACTGTTTCCATGCAAGTATGTTTTCCTTTCTTCTCCATCCCTCAGTTTGGAGGGAAAGAACTCCGAGATGAGGAACAGACCGCTGAGAGCATTAAGAACCAAATGACTGTGAAAGAGTGGGAGAAAGTGTTTGAAATGAGTCAGGATAAAAATCTGTACCACAATCTCTGTACCAGCCTGTTCCCTACTATACATGGTAAGAGTTCCTTCCGTTTGTGGCATAAACTTGAAATCAAAATGATGATTAAGAAACAAGCAAGGAATACTTATATTAACTATACTGGAACTTAATATTTTTTTTAAAACAGCAGTAAGTGATTTCTCACAGCTCATAAATCAGATGAAAAGGTTTTTTAGTTGACTTACAAGGGGTATTAAAGTCATTTACAAAAGGACAGATACTACATGATTCCACTTAAAATGAGGTACCTAGAATAGGCAAGTTCATAGGGACACAAAGTGGAAAGAGGTTGCCTGTGGGGGAACAGGTTACCTGAGGGAAATGGAGAGTTAGTGTTTCATGGATAAAGTTTCTGTTGAGGATGATGAAAAGTTCTGGAGATGGAAAAGGATGGTGGTTATAAAACACAGTTCTGCTAAATTATACACTTAAAAATGATAGTAAATTTTATGTATATTTTACCATGATTTTTTTAAAAGAAAAAAGTTCATTTAGGCTTTAGGGTAGAACTGTACTTAAATATATTCTAATATGTCAAATTAATATCCTGATTTTTTTTGTTCAAGAGGGAGTTTTCATGATGTTTTTTGGTTAAATGTACCATTTCTATACCTTCAGTGGTATTTTCCTTCATGTTTCCTTGGCTCTTGGTTGCTAGTTGCTCACCATCACTTAATCCCCTTTATGTGTTGAAGGATATGACTAAATTTTCAAGCCTCATGCTTTACCCTTGTTTTTTCCATCCTTTCATACTGAATTGGAGTTATGGCAGGAACTCATAGGGTTAGGAGTATTTCTCTTAGGTATATTTAACTATTTAAAAGTAACTTTTTTTTTCTATCTAAATATTTGGCCAATGAAATTGAACTGAAATCCTTTATGTTAATAATCCTTTATGGATTTTAGAGTGTCCTCCCTTAATTGAGTAGGTGTCCAAATTTTGATCTAGCTCTACTCCCCCCCAAAAATTAATCTGTTGCTGCATAACAAATTACCCCCAAAACTTAGTGGCTTCACACAGTAAATAGTGTCTCATACAGTCTATGGGTCAGAATTTGAGAGAAGCTTAGTTGGGTGGTTCTGGCTGAGTGGTTCCTACTCAGTCTTTCACGAGGAAGCAGCTAAGACATCAGCTGGGGCTGCGGTCATCTGAAAGCTTGACTAGGCTGAAGACTTACCTGTTAATGCTAGTTGTTTTTTGGAAGCTGAATTCCTTGCCACATGAATCTCTTCCATAGAGCTGTTTCAGTGTTCTCACAACACAGCAGCTGGCTTCCTCTAGGTCATGCATCCAAGAGAGCAAAGCAGGGAGGAAATAAAATGCTTCTCAGGACCTAGTCTCAGAAGTTACACACCTCACTTCATCAATGTGCTATGTTTTTTAGAAGCAAGTTATGAAATCCAGCCACTCCGAAAGAAAGAGAGCAGACTTTTAAGCTCCACTTTCAAGGGAGAAACATCAAAGAATTTGTATACTATTTAAAAATCATGACACCTCCCAACACATTTGTTTCAAAGATCGTAAGGCAGAGAAGTTTTGTTTGTGGAATGGATTTTTTTTTCTGCTTCTAAGGGCTGATTTGTGTAAATGTGCCCAGTGCTTAGTTGTTAGAAGTCACAAAAAGTCATAATAATTAGCACAGAAAAAAATGGTTTTTTAACAGCACATTTTTTTTTATTTTTTATTTTTTAAAGATTTTATTTATTCATCTGACACACAGAGAGAGATTACAAGTAGGCAGAGAGGCAGGCAGAGAGAGAGGAGAGAGGAGGAAGCAGGCTCCCCGCTGAGCAGAGAGCCCAATGTGGGCCTCGATCCCAGGACCCTGGGATCATGACCTGAGCCGAAGGCAGCGGCTTTAACCCACTGAGCCACCCAGGCGCCCCAGCACATTTTTAAAGATCCGGTTTTTTAACTGTACATTTCCTTCTTATATTGGATTCATAAACGGCTTGTAGAAGCAGCCATAAATTACATTCAGCATCTTATCTAATCCATAGCAGTTCATTTGTCATGTTTTTATGTTCAGCACTATTCACTGTTGGTGATAACAAAAGAAGTAAATCATAGACTGTTTCCTCAAACTCTCGATACAACAGCAAGATCTGCTGTTAGAACTAGCAAGCGCAGTGTGCTGTGGTGGACACAGTTTATTTATGGAGTTATTTGAGTAGTACTACATCAGAAAAGGCTTTGTGAGGAAGCAGGACTTCTTATAAACAAGGAAGGGCTCTTAGGATGGTGAGGATCAGCGTTTGTTACATCTGGGGTATAGGTGAGAACATTGGGTCAGTAGTTAGGTGGCTTTAAGTTCACAAAGCAAGAACCAAGATTAGACACCAGATATTTTTATTCAGTCTTTTTTATTCACGTCAGCTCTCTCAGCTCTTGATTGGTAAACATGCCTTGCAGTTTCTTGTGAAGTTGTTTAACATATTAAAAAATACCTGGTGTTTTCTTTTTAGGCAATGATGAAGTAAAACGGGGTGTCTTGCTGATGCTCTTTGGTGGTGTTCCAAAGACAACAGGGGAAGGAACCTCTCTTCGAGGGGACATAAATGTTTGCATTGTTGGTGACCCAAGTACAGCTAAGAGCCAGTTTCTCAAGTAAGTGTTTGCCTGAGATAGTACATTAGAAAAAACAGTAGTGTGTATAGTTCCAGGCTTTCTGTGCTACCAAGAATGCAATCAGTGTGCATTTACTAAAGTAGGAGTATAAATTATGACCGCTAAAAATAAAACTTGCTTAGATTAAGTCACCTTAATTTGTTTAACAGAATATGACAACATTTTACAATTTTTTAGAACAGGGAAAAATTGCCTATAATCCCAATCGCATTTACAATTATTTTAATCCTTGTATAATGTCTTTGTATAAGTCTTTGAATACATGAATATGTATTTTCATGGTTATAAATCACAGCATAGATATTTTTAATTTTAATTTGCTCTAAATATTTTTCCATGTTTATTTTCAACGTTTTTTTTGTATACTATAACTTACAAAATTATTTTCCTAGCCTGTCTTCATTTATTTTAACGATTATGGATAGCTATACAGTGAACATCATAATTTTTGTTTGTGTTGTTGTTGTTTTTTTTAAGATTTTATTTATTTATTTGATAGAAAGAGACACAGCGGTAGAGGGAACACAAGCAGGGAGTGGGAGAGGGAGAAGCAGGCTTCCCACCAAGCAGGGAGCCTGATGTGGGGCTCAATTCCAGGACCCTGGGATCATGACCTGAGCCGAAGGCAGATGCTTAACCAACTGAGCCATCCAGGTGCCCTGAGCATCATGATTTGTATAAATTTTTATTTTATTCTGTTTTGTTTCCTTTGGGAAAATCCCTAAGCATGGGATTACTGAGACTAAGGAAACCAAACATTTTTAAGGTTTTTAAATAGGACATGCTTTCCAATAGCAGTGCAGTAAGGATGAGATACATTATGGTAACCTTATCAGCATGTGTACTATTTTAGCAATATTTGCTTATTTTTAGAAGCTATAGCAAATACTTGCTTACTTTCAAACTTTTAAGAAACTTAGAGGTCAAAATAATAGCGACCAGTTTTGAAACACCTGCTGTGTTGGTGCTGTGTATGTATATGCATCTTGTCCTAGCAGCACCCACACAGGCATATAAAATAATCATCTTTTTGGGGGGAAACAAACAAAACTTCTCTGAAACTTAGTAAATTACCCAACTTCTCATAACTAACAAGTGACGGCTGAGCCATAAATATTCATACTTGGATGTATCTGATTGCAAAGCTTATGCTCTTCATACTTTTATCAAGCTGCTTTTCCTTTATTTGTTCAGGAAATGTGTAACATGGCACTGTCCTAGAACAGCGAACATTTTTAGTTGGTTTGAAATTTTATAAGTAAATATTATTTCTTTCACATATATCAAGGACTAAGCTTTAGGTTGGAAAATAATAGTCCTGTATTGAAAGGAATTCTTCTGGGGCGCCTGGGTGGCTCAGTTGGTTAAGTGTCTGCCTTTGGCTCACGTCGTGATCCCAGGGTCCTGGGATCCAAGCCCTGCATCCAGGTCCCTGCCCAACAGGGAGCTTGCCTCTCCCTCTGCTGCTCCCCCTGTTTGTGTTCTCATGCGCGCTCTCTCTCTCTCTCTTTCTCTCTGTCAAATAAATAAAATCTTTAAAAGGTGGGCGGGAAGATTCTTCTCTCTTCATTTTCTCTGTTCCCACTTCCCCTCCACCACCACAAAAAGGTGTGCCACAGTGTTGCTGCTGGTAACAGAATTGTATCGTACACAGTTATCTTAGAGATAACCTTTTATATCTAGTGGGGGTTTTTTGCATCTTTATTGCAGTATAATTTCCATATCATAAAATTCACCACTTCAAAGTACACAATTCAGTGGTTTTAGTATATTCAGAGTTGTATGGCCATCACCAAACCAAGTTTACAACATTTTCATTACCCAAAAAGAAATCCCATACCCACTAGCAGCCTTCATTCTCCCCGCTGGCCATAGGCAACAACTAATCTATGTTTGTGTCTATCTGAACATTTCCTGTAGGTGGAATCATGTACTTTGTGATTCATCGTGACTGGCTGCTTCTACTTAGCATAATGTGTTCAAGGTTCAGTCATGTTGGAGCATGCCAGTACTTCATGTCCTCTTTTTACCTAATATTCTATCATACGTATTTATCATACTTAATAATCTGTTTATCAGTTAATGGGCATTTGGATTAATTTTACTTTGGCTTTTATAAGCAATGCTGCTATGAACATTATTAAGTTTTCACCATTTTTCTAAATTGTAAAATATATCACATTTACCATTTTGAACATTTTTATACGAACATTTCAGTGGCATTGAATACATTCAGATTGTGCAGTCATCACCACCATTCATCTTCAGAACTCCTTCATCTCCCAAGCTGAAAGTCTGCATTAAAATAGTAACTTCGGGGGCACCTGGGTGGCTCAGTGGGTTAAAGCCTCTGCCTTCAGCTCAGGTCATGATCTCAGGGTCCTGGGATCGAGCCCCGCTTCGTGCTCCCTGCTCAGCGGGGAGCCTGCTTCCTCCTCTCTCTCTGTCTGCCTCTCTGCCTACTTGTAATCTCTCCCTGTCAAATAAATAAATAAAATCTTAAAATAAAATAAAATAGTAATTTCAGGGGCGCCTGGGTGGCTCAGTGGGTTATAGCCTCTGCCTTCGGCTCAGGTCATGATCTCATGATCTCCTTGCTCAGCAAGGAGCCTGCTTTCTCCTCTCTCTGCCTACTTGTAATCTCTCTGTCAAATAAATAAATAAAATCTTTTAAAAAAAATAATAACTTCACATTTACCCCTGTTCCAATCCCTAGCAACCACCATCCTACTTTCTGTCTCTAAATTTGATTATTCTAGGTCCTTCATATACATGGAATCATTCAGTATCTGTCCTTTTGTGACTGGTTTATTTCACTTAGCATAATATTCAGGGGCCATCCATGTTGTAGAATGTCTTAGAACTCCTTTTAAAAAGTGAATAATTGCTTGTATGGATTTTACCACCTTTTGTTTTATCTCTTCATCCATTGATGGACATTTGGGTTTCCACCTTTGGGCTATTGTGTATAAGGCTGCTGTGAACATTGATGTCCAAGTATCTGTTCAAGTCTCTGCTTGTAGTTCTTTGAGATAATTTTAGCTCTTAAAATTTAGGTCCTTGGGGTGCCTAGGTGGCTCAGTTGGTTAATAAGCATCTACATTTGTCTCAGGTTATGATCCTGAAGTCCTGGGATCAGTACCACATCAGGCTCTGTGCTCAGTGGGGAGTCTGCTTCTCCCTCGCCCTCTGCTCCTGCCCCCAGTGCCCTGTTGAATTTATCTTTGGCACCTTTGTTGCAAATCAGTTGACTGTAAGTGTCAGGGTTTATTTCTAGACTCTCAGTTACTTTTCATAATCTCTATGTATGTCCTCAGGCCAGTACCACACTATCTTTTTTTTTTTTTTTAAGATTTTATTTATTCATTTGACACAGAGAGAGAGATTACAAGTAGGCAGAGAGGCAGGCAGAGAGAGAGGAGAGAGGAGGAAGCAGGCTCCCTGCCGAGCAAAGAGCCCGATGTGGGCCTTGATCCCAGGACCCTGGGATCATGACCTGAGCCGAAGGCAGCGGCTTTAACCCACTGAGCCGTCCAGGCGCCCACACACTATCTTGATTACTATAGTTTTGTAGTAAGTTTTAAAATCAGAAGTGTGAATCATCCAACTCTTCTTTTTCCAGATTGTTTTGTCTATTTTGGGTATCTTGATTTTTTTAGTTTGTTTGTTTTAGAGAGAGCACACATGAGTGGCAGGGGAGAGGAGCAGAGGGAGAGGGAGAAAGAATCCCAAGCAGGCTTCTCACCCAATGTGGGATTCGATCTCACAACCCTGAGATCGTGACCCAAACTGAAATCAAGAACTGGACACCCAACCACCTGAGCCACCCAGGCGCTTCCTACATGAATTTTAGGATCCGCTTTGTCAGTTTCTACAAAGAAGCCAGTTGTGATATTAATGGAGATTGCATTAATCTGTAGATCAATTTGAGGTATATTGTCTTTTTAATGATTTTAAGTCTTTTGATCCATGAACATGGGATATCTTTCCATTTATTTAGGTTTTTAATTTTTTTCAACAGTGTTTTGTAGTTTTCACAGTTTAAGCTTGTGCTTCTTTAATTTGTTCATAAGTATTTTTTTTCATGCTATTGTAAATAGAACTGTTTTCTTATTTTTATTTTGGCTTGTTCATTGCAGGTATATAGAAATATAATAGACTCTGTATCTTTTATCTTGTAACTTTGCAAGCACTCGTTTATTCTGTTTTAGTGGATTCCATAGGGTTTTTTATCTACAAGGTCATGTTATCTGGGAATAATGATAGTTATTCTTCCTTTCAAATATAGGTGCCTTTTGTTTTTCTACCCCAATTGCCCTGGCTAGACTTTTCAGTATAATGTTGCATAGAAATTGCAAGAGCAAACATCTGTATCTTGTTCCTGACTTTAGGGAGAAAGCATTCTTCCTATTACCATTAACTATGATGTTAGCCATGGGTTTTCATGATGCCCTTATCAAGTTGTGGGAAATACTCTTCTATTTCTAGTTCGTTGACTTTTTATCGTAAAAGGGCGTTGGATTTTGTCACATGCTTTTTCTGCATCTGTTGAGATCATTCTTATCCTTTATTCTGTTTATAGGGCATAGTATTGATTTTTAGATCTTAAACCAACCTATTATTTTGGAATAAATTTCAGATATAATTTTGCCTTGTTTTGTTTTTTAAGTGCAAGGCCTTCTAATAGCTCATTGTTGCCAGACTTTATTATTAAAGACTTCTTTTTAAAAATGTTATTGTCATGTATGAACTTCATCTTCCATTTGACAGGAATGTTTTTAAGTTGATTTAAAAGACCAAAGGAGATATAAAGCTTTCTGTTTTAGTCTGTGAAAATATCTTTATGAATTGATTGTTTAATACCTCTCAGATATCCTTTAAGAAATTGAAATTTTTGATTGACATATGCCTTGTCAGGTGACATTTCTAGAAAGGATGCTTGTAGTCATGTGTTAATGAATATGATAACGTTGAACAGGCACGTGGAGGAGTTCAGCCCCAGAGCTGTCTACACCAGTGGCAAAGCATCCAGTGCTGCTGGCTTAACAGCAGCTGTTGTAAGAGATGAAGAATCTCATGAATTTGTTATTGAAGCTGGAGCTTTGATGTTGGCTGATAATGTAAGAACATTTTATACTTTGGGTCATAAAGAAACCAGAATAGCCCCTATGCTATCAAAAAGAGCTATAAGTTTCTTTTTTAAAGATTTTTTTTTTTTTTTTTTTTTATTCATTTGACACAGAGAGAGAGAGATTACAAGTAGGCAAAGAGGCAGGCAGAGAGAGAGGAGAGAGGAGGAAGCAGGCTCCCTGCTGAGCAGAGAGCCCGATGTGGGCCTCGATCCCAGGACCCTGGGATCATGACCTGAGCTGAAGGCAGCGGCTTTAACCCACTGAGCCACCCAGGCGCCCGCTATAAGTTTCTATTAAAGAGATACCCTTTAAAAAATTTTTAATAAATCATAGTTTCATTAATCTAAAATTTAATTGAGATTGTCATCATTAATTACTTTCTGAGCTGCTGTAGAATGCATCACCTGCCCTGAGCTTGTGTTTGCTGTGACTAGTAGTTCCCAGCATTTGTTCCTTTCCAGACCATGACACCTCTATGGGTATGTCTTTTGGATTTTACATGTATTTGACATAGATCTGTTGGATCTGTAAAGGCATATAAGCTATAGCTATACATTTATAAACTTTATGTTCCAACTTTACCTTTCATGATCCCAGTCTAAAATGAATGGTCAGGTGACCCAGAATATTTGACCTAGAGATTTATACAAGGTTTTGTTGTTGAATAAAAATGCAATAAGTAACTGTATATAAGTGTAACTATACATAAGTAATCTTGCTCTTGGTTAAAATGAGTCACCGTATATGGTTTCTTGTAGCTCTGGAATCTGTCGAACTATCCTACTCTAGTAGAGGAAATTAAGATTGCTTACTTACCTACCTTAGAGTGGTTGAGAGAATGAAAAGGTCTCTGTGGTAGCAAACTTGAGTTTATACTTGCCATTTGACATCTCAAAGGCAGTTTCTTATGCTAATTTGTTTGGGTACAAGGGTGTATGTTGTATTGATGAATTTGATAAGATGGATGTGCGGGATCAAGTTGCTATTCATGAAGCTATGGAACAGCAGACCATCTCCATCACTAAAGCAGGAGTAAAGGTATGTGTGTTCACTTCTGTTCTGCTGCATCATGCCTTAGCCTTAAAGATTAGTGTCTCTCTAGAGACGTTCACTTGAATAAAAAGCATTATTTCAACATGAAATGCTGATCGTTGAAATGGAAAACACAACCCTGAGCATTATTAGTCCAAATTACAGGTGCTTTTTAGGGTACTTTGAAAACGTGTTGCTATGACAGAAAGTAGAGAAAGTATTGGTCAAATTTTTAGCATTTCACTTCTCAGAATTTCCATCAAGCTTCTGTATTCTTTGATAATGTGTGCTTCCAGTTGTAGCAAAAAATAATCAAAGTCAACAGATTATATAGAAAATAATAAGTACAGTATTATAACCAACATTAGAGAGAAACCAAACTTCTTAAATAAAAGTAACGCATTCAAATAGGTAAGGAAAATTTAAATGGTAGAATAAAATATAAATTAAAAGGTGAAATCTTCCCCTGCAACTCCTATCACCAATAAATGTTTAGAAGTTATGGCCCTTTCAGAAATTTTTCGTACATAAATAAGCATGATACATGTAAGTTAGTTCTTTGCTCATTTAAGTTCGTAATTTTATTTTGGCAATCTTTCTATACCAGCACATATTAGATCCATTTTAGCTTTTATATTACCACATGGCTTTTAAGTCTATATACCCCGGTTTGGTTCATTAGGTTTATTAGACTCCTGGTCATTTTCAACCTTTTGATTACAAGCCATATTGTAGTAAACATACTTGAACATGCATCTTCCTGTACCTGCCTGCAAGATAAATTCCTAAAAATTGCTGGCTTAACAAGTTTGTGTGTGTCATATCACCACCATTAATATGAGCGTGCCTGTTTGCTGTATACATTATCAGACTTTAATTTTGATGATTCAGTAGGTGAAAAATGATGTTTTAATATTTTGGTTTGCATTTAGTTAATTATGAGTAGGATTGAACATTTTGTTCTGTTTATTGGCCATTCCAGATGTCTCTTTAAACCTTAACAATGATTTCTTTTGTGGTCAGGCTACTCTGAATGCTAGGACGTCCATTTTGGCAGCAGCAAACCCAATCGGTGGACATTATGACAGATCAAAATCTTTGAAACAAAATATAAATTTGTCAGCTCCCATCATGTCCCGATTTGATCTCTTCTTTATACTCGTGGATGAATGTAATGAGGTAACTGTGTGAACTGTCCCTTTTGGCTTCCTTTGTTCTTTCTAGTTTGATTAATTGAAGGAGACAGGACTGTAGGATGTACTCTCGTACAGCTGGTGCGTGTGTTCGCACTGACTTTCGTTTCTCTCAGAATGGCACGAGATGGGGCAAAAAGTTTATTAAGCAAATCAAAATAAGGTCATTTTAATTGCTGGTTTTACTTAATTGTGTTGAGGAATATTTTTTTGTTGTTTTTGTTACTGGTTTTTGTTTGTTTTTATTTTTTAAAGATTTTGTTTATTTGACAGAGCACAAGCAGGGGGAGCAGGGGAGGGAGAAGCAGGCTCCCTGCCGAGCAGAGAGCCCGATGAGGGGCTCAATCCCAGGACCCTGGGATCATGACTTGAGCTGAAGGCAGACACTCAACCGACTGAACCACCCAGGCACCCCTGTGCTTTTTTAATTCTCAAGAGATGAAAGGAAATATATTACAGTTAACTCCCAGCTGTATTCCTAAAGATTTTTATAGGGATTTTTTTTGGTAGGGTGTTGGTTTTTTCTGGTTTTTTATTTTTCACTATGTTTAGAAAAAATTGGGGTACCAAAGAAAATTTTTTCCACCAAATCATGAGTCATTTATCTTCCTGTATCTTCCCATCCAGTGGTCGAATGTATATCACACTTTTTTCCTAATTATGTAACAGTTTTGAGGTTAGCTCTAAACTTATGGATTTACTTGGATTCTAACAGTTAGTTATTAAAGTTATTTATACCTAGACTTAAATATTTAGCCACATTGCACAGCTCCGATGTGCACAGAAGTACAAAATGACATTATATGGAAGCTAACATTCTAGGCTATACTATTAATTGCTGAGCATGAAAGTCCTACGTTTTATTAGACAAAATGATTACCTCTTGCTTAGAGTGAAACTTTATTATCTAAATAAAAGCTGCCTTCTATTACCTGAATGGGGACTTTTAGTTTTTCATGTTTTGTTTTTTTACCTTCACAAATCCATATAAATATTAACCCAGTCCTCCTCCTTCCCCATCCCTACCTTCATAGCTGGGAGTTGTCTGATTTTTATATATTTTTGTTTGTGTGTGATCCTTTAATTTAGTTTTTAAACTTTTTAATTAGAAATCATTTCAAACTTACAGAACAGTTGCAAGAAATAGAATAGTGCACGTAGCCCCCATGTACCTGTTATTTACATATTAACATGTCTATATCTATGGCTTTTTTTGTATTATGGGAGAGAAAATTGCTTATTTTTAGTGTGGTGTGTATTCTTTTTTTTTTTTTTTTAAGATTTTATTCACTTATTTGTCAGAAAGAGAGAGAGAGAGCACAAGCAGGGGGAGTAGCAGGCAGAGGGAGAAGCAGGCTGTCCACTGAGCAAGGAGCCAGATGTGGGACTTGATCCAAGGACCCTGAGATCATGACCTCAGCTGGAGGCAGACGCTTAACCAACTGGGCCACCTGGGCATCCCCCCCCCTTTTTTTTAATGTTAATAACAGTTCTGTGATTATCTTCATATATTCACAAGTGGCAATATAATGTTGTGGCTAAGAGCATGAACTCTGAAGCTAGACTGGTCAAATCCTGGCCCCATTATGTATTGTGATGTCAGACAAGCTACTTTACCTCTCTGGGCCTCAATTTACTTATCTGTAAAATAGGGATAATATTACCTACCTAATAAGATTTTTATGAGGGTTACATGAGTAAATGCTTCTAGATACACTTAGGGCGACAGTGCCTGGCATATACAAAGCACCCTAGAAATCTTAATTCTGCTGTTATTGTTAAAGTCCGTTAATTCCTTCAGGAATATTCTTAGAGGGGGGCAAAGTTACGCATTAAACTTTTTGATTTTAAGTGAAACTGGTACCAAACTTTGCTCAGAAACTTGGTACCCGTTGATACAGCTTTCAGTGGCATATTAGAACTTGTTTTTAGCTATAAATTTTATTAATGCCAGGGATCATCTGGAGTGGATATTATTGTGACTGACCAAAGTGATTTTCTTTTGAATTAGGTTACAGATTATGCTATTGCTAGACGGATAGTAGACTTGCATTCAAGAATTGAGGATTCGATTGATCGTGTCTATTCCCTTGATGACATCAGGAGGTATCTTCTCTTTGCAAGACAGTTTAAACCCAAGGTAACTTGCCCTTTTGTACTAGAATAGGGCATTTAAGAGGGCATTAAAAAGGGTTCTGTGGAAATGAACTGAACCTATACTTGTTTGTGTTTTTTTGAAGAAAAAAAGTATAAAAACTTGAGAACAATATTTGAGAACAGTATTTCTTCAAAGAGTTGAGAAGACGAAATTTTCTAAAAATGTGAATAATTTTCTTTTACTTGTTGGGTGCTAATAAAAAGATACTTATAGGTGAAGAATTTTGGATAACCAAATAAAGTAGGACATACTTTTATTTCAGCCATTATTCCTAAGAATCTTAAAATTATATGAGCTCAAATCAGTAGTCTACTGAATGTTCTTGAATCTTTCCCTAAGGGAAAATTTGGGTTCCTTTAGGTCATTGTGATGAACATGGCTTAATAATTTACAGTAATTAGCTTTTTCTGCCATCTTGGATCCTGTGGAGGCCTGCTGGGAACAGGACTCCTAAAACGCCAATAATGTCTGGAAGGCTGTGGTCCAAGGCCATTTTTGCTGGCTATAAGCGGGGTCTCCGGAACCAGAGGGAGCACACAGCTCTTCTTAAAATCGAAGGTGTATATGCTCGAGATGAAACGGAATTCTATCTAGGCAAGAGATGTGCTTATGTGTACAAAGCAAAGAACAATACAGTGACTCCTGGTGGCAAACCAAACAAAACCAGAGTAATCTGGGGAAAAGTAACTCGTGCTCTTGGAAACAGTGGCATGGTTCATGCCAAATTCCGAAGCAACCTTCCTGCTAAAGCCATTGGCCACAGAATCCGTGTGATGCTGTACCCCTCAAGGATTTAAATTTAATGAAAAGTAAATAAAGGTGTAGATTTGTTCTCTTGTAAAAAATAATAATAATAATAATTTACGGTAATTAATGTAGTTCATTTATTGAATCTGTACTAGATTCAGGACATTTTTTTTTTTTAAGATTTTATTTATTTATTTGACAGATAGAGAGAGATCACAAGTAGGCAGAGAGGCAGG
>LNAC01000352.1:675809-782123 GCA_002007465.1 Ailurus styani
AGGGAGCCCGATGCGGGCCTCAATCCCAGGACCCTGAGATCATGACCTGAGCCGAAGGCAGAGGCTTTAACCCACTGAGCCACCCAGGCGCCCAGGACATTTATTTTAAAAGTAAACTTGGTAATCCATTTCTTTTGTTCAAAATCTTCCTAAAATAGAATACCAAAAAAAATTTGATTCTGGGTGAGGTTTTTACACAATTGTCTGGTTCAACTTTTGGGAATTGCCTTAGATTTCAATTATCTGTCATCTTCACTGATTATCCATAATATTGGGATTGATTCTCACTGTCCTGAAAAGCTTTTTTTTTTTTCTTAAGATTTTATTTATTTATTTTGACAGAGGAGATAACAAGTAGGCAGAGAGGCAGGCAGAGAGAGAGGAGGAAGCAGATGCAGGACTGGATCCCAGGACCCTGAGATCATGACCTGGCCGAAGGCAGAGGCTTTAACCCACTGAGCCACCCAGGTGCCCCTGAAAGAAGCTTAATGAAGACATTTAAAACTAAGGGTTATTGGTCATGTATGTTTAAGGAGGCTTTTGTTCTCTGTGACTGTGTACTGGTCCTGTGACCTTAGCAGGCTTCTTTAATAGGCTGAGTTTCTCACTCTGAAAAACTGAGTCTTCTTTTAGTATTCTCACTTTCTTGTTATTATTCAACAAATAATAAGGTTTACTGAAACAGCTGGTGCGTGCATGCATAGCTATAGACCTCTCTTCCTAAAGACAGCATAAGTTAATGAGCTTTGGCATCTTGGGTTTAAAAGGCATTACATCCTATTCCACTGCTTCAGCTAGTTTTGTGTCTTTTAGAAATGGCATTTTTGCTTAAATACCCTGCTGTATTCCTGTTTGTAAAATTAGTATATGAAATTCATAGGTGTCCTTAGTTTAGTTTCTTGTAAAATGCATTTCAGTGTTAATTCTTTGTTGACTTCAAAGTTTTGACCCTCTCAGTTCCCCAGAGTGTCTCTACCTGGAAGGCTCTTAAACTTATATTTAACACAGCTCCCATCAAGTAGAAAAGCTCTGACTTTGGTGATGTTCTGAAACAGATTTCTAAAGAGTCAGAGGACTTCATTGTGGAACAGTATAAACGTCTCCGCCAGAGGGATGGCTCTGGAGTAACCAAGTCTTCATGGAGGATTACAGTGCGACAACTCGAGAGCATGATCCGTCTCTCTGAAGCAATGGCTCGAATGCACTGCTGTGACGAGGTATCAAAGTCACTTTAATAATGGGAGGAAAGAGCAATTGATTTGTTGGCTTATAAGCATGTTTTTATCTTTGGTATGACTGTTGAATGCTCAGAGGATACACCATGCTAGGATTTCTCCCTTGAAAGTTGCTGTTAAGCATTTATTGAATACAATTAGATTAATATGATGAAATAATCATTTTGTAGATTATAGAGTAACTCATGTAACTCACATGTAGAGGTGAGTTACAATTAAGAGGTAGATGATCCTCCTGAAATATTGTCAGAAAGTCAGTAGTGGACTAAAGTTACATCATCACGTAACAAGAAGGGCGAATACAATGTGATAAGTTGTTTTGAGAGAGATCACATTCACATAACTTTTGTTACAGTATATTGTAATTGTCCATTTTATTATTATTAAGCTCTTACTGTACCTAATTTATAAATTAAACTTTATTGTAGGTATGTCTGGATAGGAAAAAACAGTTTAAGGTTAAGTAATATCTGCAGTTTAGGCATCCACTGGGGGTCTTGGAACATAATCCCTGAGAATAAGGGAGGATACTGTGTACCATATTTTATTTATCCACTGATCCATCAATGGGCATTTGGGTCACTTCCGCCTCGGCATTTGTGAATAATGCTGCAATAAATATGGGTATTTATGTTTTGGATATTAGTCCTTTATCAAATATATAATATGCAGATACTTTATCCCATTCTGTAGGTTGCCTTTTTTACTCTGTTGAGTACCTTGATGCTCAGAAGTTTTTGAATTGTATATCGCTTCATTTGTCATTTTTCCCTGTGTTTTCTTACATATGTTTTAGAGTTTTAGGTCTTCAGTCTGTTTTGAGTTAATTTTTTATGTGATCTAAGGCAGGGGTCTAATTTTGTTCTTTTATATAAGATATCCAGTTTCCCCAGTACTATTTTTTGAAGAGACTGCTTTCCCCAAGGAGTGGTCTTGACACCATTGTCAAAAATAATTTGACCATATATGTGAGGATTTAAGGATAACCATTACTTTATATAAGCTCAGTCATAGAATATGTCCCCCCCTTGTTTCTGGTTTCTTTCTATACAGCATTAACACTATAAGATGTCATCCAGGTTTTGTGTAGTAGTTTGCCCACTTTCATTGCTGTGTAATATTCACTCAATATATCACAATGATTCACCTTTTCTGTTAATGGATGTTTGGATAGTTTCCAGTTTGGGTTCTAATTGAATATACATGTCTTTAGGTCTATATGGTATACATGTGTGTGTACATTTTTGTTGGGTATACACCTGGAAGTATAATTGTTGTCATAGGTCATACATGTGTTCAGTTAAGAATGCCAAAATGCTTTTCCATAGTAGTATCAGTTTATGTTCCCACTAGCAGTGAATGAAAGTTGTTCTCCATGCTTTTCAATACTGTTTATTACTAGTCCTTTTAAGCCATTCTGGTGAATTTATGGTGTTAACTCATGTTTTATACGTGTGTGTGAGAAAACTAAAATGCCACTGTGATTTGGTATAGAGAAAATCTGTATAATATATCAAGAACACTGACTTTCTGATTTACTTCCTCTTGATTGGTTTAGGTCCAGCCTAAACATGTGAAGGAAGCTTTCAGGTTACTGAATAAGTCAATCATCCGTGTAGAAACACCTGATGTTAATCTAGATCAAGAAGAAGAGGCCCAAATGGAGGTAGATGAGGGCCCAGATGGCATCAATGGTGAGACTTTTGTTTACTGTTGTGGAGTTAGGGACCAAAATGTTCTCTGAGATGTTATAGTAAAAGTGTACTTATTGATAGTTTTGAAGTCTGTATAGCAAAAGCGAAAAAATGGATATTGAATTGTACTATTTACAAAGTAAAATACAATTAAATAGTTAATATAAAATATATATACTTGAAAGACTGAAAGAAAATACACCAAAGTGGCGAGAGTAGACCTAATTCTCCAGCCTTATTTATTGTTATTTTGCTTTTGAATTAAACACATGTTCTTGAGTACACTGAACCAGACAAATACCAGGTTTTTTAAATTTTGTGTATAATATTGCAAATGAACTTTTAGATCATGAAATATTTATATCTGCCATCCTTCCCATTCCTTCCACATTTTTTTGTTTTTGTTTTTGTTTTTTTGAGAGAGAGTGCACCCACACAAGGAGGGAGGAAGGGCAGTGAGAATCTTAAGGAGGCTCCACACATGGAGTCTGACGCGTGCCTCAGTCTCACAACCCTGAGGTTATGACCTGTGCCAAAATCAAGAGTCAGACGTTTAACTAAGCCACCCAAGCACCCCCTTCCAAATTAGTTTTTTTCCTCACTAGTAGCATTTACAAATTTGCTTCTAATTTATTTGTAAAATTACTAAATACTGAATATAACTATATGCTTGTCTAGAAGTTAGTATTAAAATAGAAGTGGTATACTTATAAACATTTGAGAGGGGAGTGTTGGAGGCACAAAAACAAGATTCAGATGGTTGTTATTTCACTTAGGTCATGTTGACAGCCCTGCTCCTGTGAATGGAATCAATGGCCACAGTGAAGACATAAACCAAGATCTGGTTCCTAAAGCCTTCTTAAGGCTGAGTTTCCCTGAGTACTGCCGAATCTCGAACCTAATTGTGCTTCATCTCAGAAAAATGGAGGAAGGTAAGGCTGTACCTAGTGTGTGCACATACTCAGTCATTATGTAAGTTTTATTTGCGTAAACCACTTCTCTTGCTAAAGATTCCGTTTTGTCAGAAGAGATAATAAATTGTTACACAAGCTTATTTTGGCAAAGAAAATCTTTGGGGTATCATTATATCTGACAGTCTGAACATTTACCTGTAAGTTCATTGTCAGACAAAGGTCATTTGTTTAATGTCCTTGGCCTATTTTAATTTTTTTTTCTATTGTAATATTTTTGAGAAGCAGAAGTTGGGATCTGATAATATGTAAAGAAGCACTTAGCAAATGTTCATACAGATGCAAAATCGGTGTTCTTTAGAATAGTTTTACTTCAAATGGGTAGAGTCTAGGTTATTTATATTTCATAGGCAAGTAATTGAACTGAAAGGACCATATTAACCCAGAATATTTTCTACTAAAAAGGAAGTAAAATCCTTGTTTCTCCATAGGTAAAGTGTGATACCTGGATACTAGTACACTTCCTACCTTGACTGCTTTACTGTGCTATTCTAACATGCCTATAGTTAACCCCAAGGCAGAAGGAAAAATGATGAAATCAAGAGATTGAACTTAAACTTTCATTTGGTGGTTAGCTGTCAGGTAGTTCTTACTTAAAAGTCCCCAAAATGTGGTCTTCCAGACAAATACTGTCATCAGTATCCTGTCTGTGATGGAAGAAGAGAATAGCAGATTGTCTTAGCTTACTAAAGACTTGAGCCCTGTAGTATTTGCCTCCGTTTCCTTAGAACTATAGACCAGTGGGAGGAAGGAGAGAAGGCAATAAAGAGGCCACTAGGACAGACAGGTGTTAGCCCCCACCCTTCTCTCACATAAAAACATTTGGGAGTTCACATGTTCTGGTGTTCATTTTGTATTTCATTTTTCTCTTTACCATGCAACTGAATTTCAAACATGGCAAACCATTAATAGAACAGAGATACGGTTAACACCCAGACACTGTGTTCCACAGATAAATTCTGCTAGATCTTCCTTTAGAAAAAAAAAAGATACCGTTCACCCAGTCAAGTAAGTTATGAATTCTCAGTCTTCGGGTGGTCAGCTGTTCTCTAGTGTAGCACAGGGAGCACAACTTTTTTTTTTTTTTTTTTAGATCTTACTTATTTTTGCAAGAGAGAGTCAGCACAAGCACAGGCTGAGGGGAGAGGCAGAGGGAGAAGCAGGCTCCCCACTGAGCAGGAAGCCCAATGTGGGGATGTGGGACTGATCTGAGACACCTAGGCACCCCGCACAGGGAACATAACCTTAAACCAAGAAGGTCACTTACCAAGAACATTTAGATAATGAAGTTTCAGTACACCCATAATAAAACTTTTCAAAGGCATTATCAGTAAAACTGGAATTTTCTTATTTTTGATTTTATATTTTATTAGCAATAGCTACAGTCGAGTCTAAATAGTTTTCTTTTATTATACTTTGTTTCTGTAGTAGTTATATTATCCAAGTTTCAACTTTTCTTGTGACTTTTGAGTTCTGCTTTGGACTCTTAAGTAGACAGTTATTCAGTATAGATTGACCTTGCTGAAATAAATCGGTAATTTTTTATTTTGAGGGAAAGCCCATGGTTCATTTCTTGGTTGATCCCAGCTGTGTAAAGTCTTCCTTGTTCCAAAGAGGGAGAGTTATGTTTAAGAAGTTTTGTTTGCTCTTGCTAATTTATGCTTTCAGTTGCTATGGGCAAACATTCCCATGGGTGATGAAGCATAGAAGGTGAAGGAAACACCTTCATACTTTCGAATCCTAATAGCTTTTAGAAACTTGTTTCTTATAATCTCTATTTTATTAGATTTTCCTCCTCAGGATAAAGTGAAGCATACTTTAATACAAGTAATATGACAGGTTATTTCAGGCTTATGCTAAAACATTGCAAATCTTATTTCAGCAGATACACTTTGACAGGTTGATGGTTATCTAATCTGTACATTATCTTGCTGTGTATGCAAACCCCAAGGATTGGCAATACAGTTTGCTAGAAGGAAAATTTAATCCTTTTGAAATGTATTTTTTTGTTGCAGAAGAGGATGAGTCGGCGTTAAAGAGGAGTGAGCTTGTTAACTGGTACTTGAAGGAAATCGAATCAGAAATAGATTCTGAAGAGGAACTTATAAATAAAAAGAGAATCATAGAGAAAGTCATTCATCGACTCACCCACTATGTATGTTCAGAACTACTCTTGCATGATTAATGAGGGTGGGAGTCCATGCCTCATATCTGTGGGTCATAAATGTGCATTTATTTTGTATTCTTGGGATCTAGTCAAAATTATGAGTTGTTAAAAAAGAATTTATAGCAGTTAATTGACTTCTTTCCTCTGCTGAAACAAGCAGAACTTAAGTTAAATCTTGGAAGGTAGATTTAGGATCTTACTGAGTGTTTTTAATCGTTGTTTTCTACTCCTTTAACCACAAACCTGCAAGCATTCTGACCCTTATATCCTGTTTTCTGTTTCCTCTTTCCCCATATCCTCCCATATCACGCAGCCTCCAAATGGTCTGTCCCAATGATCACTTTTTTCTCAAACTTTAAGCTGTAATCTCTCTCTGTTCTACTTGATTGGTGAAACCCCTGCCTTGGTTAAATATAATTCTTTTACTATACTGCATCCAAGCAGTTAAAAATATCTAGAAAAAGGCAGACAACCACGGGCCATGTCCTCCTTTAAATTCATGACAAGTAATCTCAAACAGACCATTCTTTTCTGCATCTTACTGTCCTCACACTGGAACTGCCACTGCCCAGTGCTGTGACTTCCCCCACTCTCTTACAGGACCATTACAGGCATACCTCCTCCCTGCTCACATCAGTTGGTCGTTCTCTGTATTCAGCCTGTCAGTAGTACTTGTCACTGTTGATTGCTCCTTCTACGTCACCATATTCTCCTAGTTTTTTTAATCTCGCTGGTTATTTCCACTTAGTCTGTTCTCTTAAGTCTTGTAACTTTAAATAGAGTGCTGTTCTCAATCCTCAGACCTCTTTTCTATTTACATTGATTACCTGAGTGATCTCTTTGGTTCTGAGTTTAAACCCATATACTGATGACTCCCAAATTTAGCTCTCACCTCTCCCTTAAACTCCAGATGTCTAGCCAGCTGCCTACTTGTGAACTATAGGCATCTCACACTCAATGTGTTCAAAACAGTTCTTCCCCCCACCCCTGCAGGATTCCCATTTACTTACTTGTTCTAAGCCTTCTACCTTAGAATCATCCGTGATTCCAATTTCCCCTCATAGCTTCTTTTAGCAGCAAACTATGTGAGCCCTGCCTTCAGTATGTGTATTCTGTCTTCTGTTCTCCCCACCTTTACATCTTTAGCTACCATGCCTGAACTTTGACAGGAGCTTCTTAACAGTCCTCCTTTGTACTGGCTCCATGTCCAGCAGCCAGACAGATCTTTTAACAAATCAGAATGTTCTAGGGCCCTACCTTCCAGTCCTTCCCTCACATTTACAGTAAAATCCAGTCTCCATACCATGGCCTACAAAGCTTACGCAATCAAATCCATTCTTCACCTCTCTGCACAGGACTCTTCCTGTTGCTACTCAGTGGTGCTGGGTTGTTGCTATTCTTAGACACACCAAACGTGAAGACCTTTCACTTGTCCTTTGTCTCCTTACTCAGATCCCCTCTTCCATTCCGATGTTTGCTCAGATGTTACCTTCTCAAAGAGGTGACATGCCTGGCCTGTCAGAATAAGAGCCTCCTTGGTATCACTCCCTAACTCTGCTTCATGTAACTTCATAGTGCTTATCATTGTCTGGCAGTAGGTATTCAGTTTGTCCCATTAGAATGCAAGCACCAAGAGGACAGGGACTTTTTGTTAACTGCTATATCCCCAAGATCTGTCATGGTGTCTGGTACATAGAGAGCTCAAATATTTGTTGAATGATTGAATTTCTCTGTTTAAATGGCAGATTCGGCTGTGCTGCAGTTCACTTTACAGTGTCCACTCTATAAATATTATGGGTGTCGCATACTGGGGTTGTGTCATCTGAAAAGTTATTTACTTGTGGGAGTAGATATGAGTGTATGATTACAGGTGGTTGTATATTGGAGGGGGGCTGTTGAGAATAGCTACTCAGATCAGAATTTAATAATATCTATGAAAATAATACTGAATTGGGGTGGTGTGCATTCAGAGGTCTTTCTATGCTGGGCAGTATGTTTGCACCAGACCAGTCCTTCCCTCCTTAGTGTCTCCTGGGATCAGTGTAAGATAAAATGACCCACATTGAGACACCTGGTGAAATTAGCTGATCTAAATGGGGGCTACTTTTTTAAGTTTACACCACCTGAGCTAACTCACTACAAAAGACTAGAGAAATTATACTGTGCTGATGAAGTATTCCCCCTGTGAGAGTGTGTTAGTACATAAAGTAAGCTCTTAAAAGTGTTCAGTCCCTCTTGGTGACAATAGTGCTCATACTGTGGGGCATTTCTTCTTTCTTTGGATCAAATCAGTATTTCTTGAGTTCTCTATGGGCTTGGCAAGAAGTCCCTCTCTTGTGGGTTTGTCTCGTTTCGTCTTTTTAGAAAGAGAACACGTATGCCCTGGAGGGCAGGGGGTGGAGAGGGGCAAAGGGAGGAGGAGAGAGAATCTTAAGCAGCCTCCATGCCTGACGTTTGATGTCAGTTTGATGTCACAACTCTGACATCATGTGACATGATGTGACAACTCTGACCTGACCTGAGCTGAAATCAGAAGTCTTTGGATGCCAAAGCGACTGAGCCACCCATGTGCCCCTCATTTGTTTGGGTGTTTTAGAGTGACTTACAGGTACATGTGGCATGTTCTAACCTTTTTTTTAATTAGCTCAGAGTGAAAATTTATCCATATTATCTTTAGATTCTACTTCTAACTGAGTTATGAATGGATGCTAGAGGATTTTTCACAGTTGCATAATCTTAAAATTCATATATTTTTTTAAGATTTTATTTATTTATTTGACAGGGAGAGACTGAGACTGCACAATAGGGAGGGGGAGCACCAGGCAGAGGGAGAGGGAGAAGCAGGCTTCCCACTGAGAAGTGAGCCCAATGCAAGGCTTGAAACCAGGACCCTGGGATTATGACCTGAGCCGAAGGCAGATGCTTAAACGACTAAACCACCCACATGTCCCTGTCTTATCTTTTTTGAAATTATGTTTACAAGCTATAATATGCCAGGGAACCTTACTAAAATCACAATGTCTTTTGAGCTTATCTATGTATTTTATAATTTTTCAAAAGAGGTTTATGGTATAAAAAGGTCTGTATTCTAGTGGGAAAGGAGTTTAACAGAACCTTGGTAAAAAGTTTAAGGGATAGTTGTTTTTCTAAGTTCTTCTGAAGGGGAAATAGAAAAAAATGCTAGTAGCAAACACTCCAAAGGATCAAGTTCTATGGATGGGGGCATTTTTACAATATTGCTGGAAAGCTGAGGACAAGTGTTTGTGTTCACAGGATCATGTTCTAATTGAACTCACCCAAGCTGGATTGAAAGGCTCCACAGAAGAAAGTGAGAGCTTTGAAGAAGATCCCTACTTGGTAGTTAACCCTAATTACTTGCTTGAAGATTAAAATATTGAAAGTAACTGACTGAGAGACTGTGGCCCCTACTTCCTGGTCTGGAGTCCGGATGTAGCTCTACTAGCAAGAGAAATGTTTCTGGGAGCAAGGATTCAAGAAGATTTATTTGGAGGAATAAAAACCTAGTTGTCACATGTCCTGTGTGTCACATTCCTATAATACACTTTTATATTAACATAAGTTATGTCTCTTGTCTAAATGAAGTTGGAACCCAGTGTGTGCTTACTGTAACCAAGACCTTGTTTTCACATACATAGGAAAAGGTCCAGTACTTTAATGGTATATGAATAACTTTTTACAATTGCCAGCTGCTGCTTTTCTTCATGAAAATAAAATAATGTGTTCTGCAGTTGTCTATTGGATTTATTTACTCCTCTAATTAATGCTGTCATCTGCAGTTGACCATTGAATATCATGGAGGTTAGGGACACCAGATCCTCCATACAGTCAAAAATCTGTATAACTTTTGACTTCCCAAAAACTTAACTAATGGCCTACTATTGACTGGAAGCCTTACTGATAATATATATAGGTGATTAACGCATTTTGTATGTTATATGTATTATATATTATATTCTTAAAGTAATACTTTTTCTTAAATTTTTCAGTATTTCCAGGTTACAAAGTTTGTCTACAACTTTTTTCAAATTGTTGCAGATCTCTAAAAAATTTTCCAATATATTTATTGAAAAAAGCTCATGTATAAATGGATCCACACAGTTCAAACTTGAATTATTGGTCGGGGGGACAACTGTACTCACAAACAAGTCTTTCCCTTTTGTTTAACGTGGGGCAGGTGGGTGGAAGTGTATAGCATTATCAGCCTCTTGGATAAGGTTCCTGTGAGGAGTCCTTACTAGAATTAGTATGACTGGATAAGGGGCTTTGGAGATTACTTTCCAAGATGAATTCTGGTTCTGTGTTTTGTTTTTTAACACAGTTTATAAAGATGAAAAGTTTATTTTACTTTTTTTCATCATTAGTATGTTCACAATGTAGCAATTCACACTGTTGCACTTTTTAACAACAGATGGCATTTGGGGGCCTGCAAGACCAGTTAGGAAATGTTTACATGTTGTATGTGAGTTTACTAATAATTTCACTCTCCAGTGGCTTGAAAACAGAGTGAGGAGGACTGGGAATGGATAGAGAAATTGCAGTTACCAGATGCAGACTATAAACTCCTCTGCCAAAGGTATGTTCCTAATTAATGAAGGTAGAAGCTGTCGGGAAGAGGAAACCTCAGGGTTTAGGGTATCAACCTTCCTGTTGAGGCAGTTAGGAGATGCTAGCATAACGCACAAATAACAGGCAGGACATTCAGTAACCACTAGTGAAAACGGGACAGCAAGAAAGAACCCCTCTCTCCCCTGACTCCCAACGTGATAAAATGAGTTCCCCTAAGAGGGAACTTTATAGGGATAAATAGTTACATCCAGAAACAAAGATCTCAAACAACCTAACTTCACATCTCAAAGAACCAGAAAAGAACAAATGTTAGTAGAAGGAAGAAAATTACAGAGGAAATAAAGACTAAAATGACAATAGGAGGCTTAATGAAACAGCTGGATTTTGAAAAGAAAAAACAAAAAGCAAACCTTTAACTAGACTCACCAAGTAAAAGAGAGGACTCAAAATCCAAAGGAAAGAGAAGACATTAAAACTGATAGCACAGGAATACAAAGGATTGTGGGATGCCTGGGTGATTCAGCCAATTAAGCGTCTGCCTTCAGCTCAGGTCATGATCCCAGGGTCCTGGGATTGAGTCCTGCATCAGCCTCCCTGCTTGGCAGGGAGCCTGCTTTTCCCTCTGCCTGCTCCTCCCTCTGTTTGTGCTCTCTGACAAATAAAGAAATAAAGTCTAAAAAAAAAAAAATACAAAGGATCGTAAGAGACTACTGTGAGCAATTGTACACAAATAACCTAGAAGAAATTAAGTCTTAGAAATATACAACCTACCAAGACTGAGACATAAATAAAAAATTGGAACAGCCAATTACTAGAAAGGAGTTTGAATCAATAATCAAAACCTCCCAACAAAGTCCAGGATTATATGGATTCAATAGTGAATTCTACCGAATATTTAAAGAAAATTAAAGCCAGTCCTCCAACTCTTCCAAAAAATAGAAGAGGGAACACATAAACTTGCTTTACAAGGCCAGCATTACCCTAATACCAAAATTGGAGAAGACTCCAAATGAAAAGAAAATTACAGGCAATGTCTCTGATGAACAATGATGCAAAAGTCCTTACCATAATATTAGTACATCAAATTAAAAGATACATTAAAAGGATCATACACCATGATCAAGTGGGATTTGTTCCAGGGATGTAAGTGTGGTTGAAAATCTGCAAATCAATGTGATAAACCACATTAACAAAAGGAAAGACAAAAATCATATGACCACCTCAGTAGATGAAGAAAAAAGCACTTGACAAAATTCAACATCCATTTATTATAAAAACTCAACAAAGTTGGTGTTAGAGGGAATGTATCTTAACATAATAAAGATCATATACAACAAGCCCACAGCTAACATCATACTCAAACGGTGAAAAGCTGAAAACTTTTCATCTAAGGTCAGGAAGGAGATAAGAATGCCCTCTCTCACCACTTTTATTCAATATAGTATTGGAAGTCCAAGCCAGAGCAATTAGGCAAGGAAATGAAATGAAAGGAATCCAAATCATAGAAGGGGATATAAAACTGTCACCATTCTCACGTGATAATGATATTACATACAGAAAACTCTAGAGACTCTACCAAAAAAATTATTGGAACGAATCAACAAATTCAGTAAAGTTGTAGTATACAAAATCAATATGCAAAAATGTGTTGAATTTCTATATGCTAACAATGAACTATCAGAGAAATTAAGAAAACAATCTCACAATTGCATCAAGAATAAAATATCTAGGAATAAATTTAACCACAGATGTGAAAGACTTGTACACTGAAAACCGTAAGACACTGATGAAGTAAATTGAAGAAGATACAAATAAATGGGAAGATATTCCATGCTCATGAATTGGAAGAATCAATATTTTTAAAATGTCTATGCTACCCAATCTATGGATTTAATGTAATCCCTATCAAAATTCCAATGGCATTTTTCATAGACATAGGACAAACAATTCTAAAATATATATGGAACCAAAAAAGGCCCTGACTAGCCAAAGCCATCTTGAGAAAGAAAAACAAAGCTGGAGGTGTCACTCTCTGATTTCAAATACAATGCAAAGCTATAGTAATCAAAATGTGCCTAAAAACAGACATATGGGTCAATGGAACAAAATAGCCCAGAAATAAACCCACACATATACGGTAAAACATGAACAGCTAGCTATCCCCTCTAAGCAGAAAAATGAGAAATCAACAAGGAGATAATATTTTCATCTTTCAAAGTGTCAAAAGTATGAAGTTTTATCATTGGGGTTACCAAAGCAGAGATTTAGACATCCATTTAACGTTAGGTACGATTTAAATTTGAAGAGGCCTGTTTTGGAAACTTTGGATTTCAATCAAAATTCTAATGTGTATAACATTGAGTCCAGAACTTAATTTCTAAGACTCTGTCTTAAAGAAATGGTCATACATATAGACAAAGATGTATAGATACAGATACCATTTGCAACACATTAAAATTAGGAATCAGGAGCGCCTGGGTGGCTCAGTTGGTTAAGCATCTGCCTTCAACTCAGGTCATGATCCCAGGGTCCTGGGATCGAGGCCCGCATCGGGCTCTCTGCTCGGCAGGGAGCCTGCTTCCTCCTCTCTCCTCTCTCTCTCTGCCTGCCTCTCTGCCTACTTGTAATCTCTCTCTCTGTGTCAAATAAATAAATAAAATCTTTAAAAAAAAAAANTCTTAAAGAAATGGTCATACATATAGACAAAGATGTATAGATACAGATACCATTTGCAACACATTAAAATTAGGAATCAGGAGCGCCTGGGTGGCTCAGTTGGTTAAGCATCTGCCTTCAACTCAGAGTCTGAGCCCGTATCGGACTCTGCACTCATCAGGGAGTCTGCTTGAGATTTTCTCCCTCTCCCTCCCCCTCTGCCCTTCCCCCTGCTCTGTCTCTCTAAAATAAATAAAGAAGATCTTTTAAAAATTTATAAAACTTAAAGAAATACATACGAGTAAATGATGAACACATTGCATAAAATATTCAATTATAGAAACATATATGAAAAACCTGCAAATTCCCCTTCCCCAACCCCCCTTGCCTCCCTTAGGTAAGTACTCTCAACACTGCACTTCCTTCCAGTTTTCTTCCTTTCTGTAGTTTAATGGTTATTCAGGAGTCAGAATGCCTGAGTTTAAATCTTATCTGGTGAAAGTTACTTAATTTCTCCGTGCTTCTGTTTCCTCATTGGTAACAACGATGAATAGATAAGTTGTGAAATGAGATCATTCTTTAGCATGTTTAGAACAATGCAACTCAATGAAAGCTATTACTAAATATATACAAATGCAAACCTATGTAAATGTATAACATTTTAAACATATAACTTAACACATATGGGATTATGCCTTATGTATTGTTCCTCAGATTTCTTCTTTTTCCACTTATCAGCATCTGGAACTCTGTCCATATCAGAATATATAGAAACACTTCTTTTTAACAGATGCATAGCATTCCACATAAGGATGTACCCTAATTGAGCCTCTAGCATATAGAACACTGGTTGATCCCTAATTTTATTTTATTTATTTTTATTTTTTTAAAGATTTTATTTATTTGAGAGAGAGAGTGAGTGAGAGAGAGAAATGAGTGAGGGAACAGGGGAGCCTAGTTGGGCAGAGGGAGAAAGAGAAGCAGACTCCCCACTGAGCAGGGAGCCTGATATGGGGCTCCATCCCAGGACCCCTAGATCATGACCTGAGCCAAAACCAAGAGTCCGACACAACCAACTGAGTCACCCAGGCACCCCTAATTACATATTTTTAAGGGGGAAAGGGTTTGCAAGGGACTCACCTTTGTTCTGTTAGTGAATTCTAAAATAATTCGTAATTAAGAAAAAAACGTGGAGAACTTTTCTCCTTCAGACATTTTCCAGGCTCATCTCCATAAATTGTGTGAGACATTTGAGGTTTTTGTGTTATCTCTATGGTCTTTAAATTTTTGATATTACCCTGGTAAGCCCTGCACTAATTTCATTACCATAGATAACCCAGTTAAGTATTAAATGTTAATAATCACTTAGCATTTTACAACCTAGCTATTGTTATAAAGTAAGGACTCCACATACTTCCTAACAGGCCCTTGAAAATGGAGTTGGCTTGGAATTCACTCTTTATTGTCCTCCTAAGCTTTTCATGCTGGGGATTAGATTGGGAATCTGATAGGAACTTCATTTCAGCTGCTGGTCCTCTCACCAATGACTTGCTGTACAACCTGAGTAGTCCACTGGGAACCCAGGGTTCGAACTCTGCAGCAGAGGACAGAAGCATTTATGTTTGTCAACAACCACTGCCTGCCTTCCTGCCGGAGTACTTCAGTCATGTTCATGCCAGTGAGATCACCCATTATAAAGTATTTCTGCCGTGGGCACAGCTTCTCCCAGCAGGAAGCTCCGAGAACCCAGACAGCAAAAGAGTGCAGTGCTACCGGCAATTCCTTGAGACCCTCAAGACTGCACAGCTTCAGCCCCTGGTCGTTCTGCATCACCAGACCCTCCCTCCCAGCACCGTCCAGAGAAGTGAAGTCTTTGCTGATCTCTTTGCAGACTATGCCACATTCGCCTTCCGCTCCTTTGGGGACCTGGTTGAGATCTGGTTTACGTTTAGTGACTTGGAGAAGGTGATGAAAGAACTTCCCCAACAGGATTCAAGATCTTCACACCTCCAGACCCTCACCGATGCCCACAGAAAAGCCTATGAGATTTACCATGAAAAGTATGCTTCACAAGGTAAGTCCACACAATCCTGATGGCTGTCCCACTGTCAGTCTTCATCATCCACCTTCTCCCACCCTCCTTACAGCAGGACATGGCATGTCTTTCCACTCCCCTTCGATAATCTTGTCATATGTATTCATTAGTGAGAAAATAACATGGTACTGAAAACTTCCTGATGGAGAGAGGCAGAGGTGGCTCCGATTGCATAGTGCCCGGCATTTCCTTTGAAAATATCTTTTAAGCCTTCCTTCCCCAGTCTTGAGTCCGTGCCATCACAGAGTGTCTTTTTGCCCTTCTTTCTACAGTCCTGCCTCCCTGACTCTCCAAGGCTTTAAGATTGCCTGTCCTCCCTCAGTCTCCCCTTTTTCTCATGTAAAGCAAGTTATGCATTATAGCTGAAGTTTTCATTCCAGCAAAAAGGACAGATAAAATAGTGATATACTGATAGGTGGTGAGAAGAGCGTAATTGCAAGCGTCATATTCCTGCTTCAAAGCTAATTCTGATTCGGGTGCTGATTCAGCAGGTTTGGGCAGGACCAGTAGATTTGTGATTTTAATAAATTCCTAGGTGAATCTGAGGTACACTAATTCTAAGAACGAGTTTTGGATTATACATGCTTTCTGGTTTTTATTATATACTGTATATATGTTTGTATACATAGTATATAACATATATGCATATTTGTATATCCTACTTTTTAAACTTAAGATATTTTATGAGTATATTCTCATTTTACTAAAAATCATTGAAAGAGAGCATGATTTTTTTTAAGATTTTATTTATTTGTCAGAGAGAGCACAAGCAGGGGGAGATGCAGGCAGAGGGAGGAGCAGACTCCCTGCTGAGCAAGAAGCCTGATGCGGGCCTCGATCCCAGGACGCTGAGATCATGACCTGAGCCGAAAGCAGAGGCTTTAACCCACTGAGCCACCCAGGCGCCCTAAAATCTTTAAATAAATAAATGAAATAAGATAATATATATAAATGAGAAAAATATTTATTTAAAGATTTTATTTATTTATTTAAGAGAGAACAAGAGGGGAAGGGTTCAGAGAGAAAAGCAGACTCCCTGCTTACTGGGAGCCTGATGCGAGACTCAGTCCCGGGAAACTGGGATCATGACCTGAACCGAAGTCAGAGGCTTAACCAAATGAGCCACCCAGGTGCCCCATATATATTATTTATACATAAGTTTATTTAATTTTCACCATTATGAATTACATCACAATGAATGTTCCTATATATAAACCTTTGCCTACCACCCAATGAATTCTTTCTGATTCTTAGAATTGAAATTACTAGGTCTAAAAACCTGCATTCTTTAAGAACTTTAAAGCATGTTGCTAAATTCCAGAAAAGTTTTAGTAGTGTATACCAACAGTTATAAAACTTCTCTGACCCTACTCAGCCTGTCTTCGGTGATGTAATCATTTTTGTTATTGGTAATTTGACAGCTGAAAACTATTATCTCCTTATATGCTTCATTTGGATGTATTTGATTATAAAGAGATCAAACATTTTTTCTATGTTAAAAATGAAAGCAGGGCAAGGGAAGAAAGAGCATGAGTGTGAACAGGACCGTTTCAGATAGGGGTGTCAGGAAGGTTGTCCTCAGAAAGGACAGCAAGGGAGGGAGCAAGCAAATGGTTTGGGGACGAGGATTCCAGGTGGAGAGAAGAGCCCTTGCAGGGGGACAGTGACAAGCTCAGCAGTCAGGTTAGTGAGCTGGGAGTAGCGGATGGGAGATGAGAGGCTGAATTTGAAACTGGATTCTTTGGAAAGAAGAAGGAACCCTCCTTGGAGAGGGTGAGCAAGTAAATGTTTGTTGGCTGTAATTCTACTGAAAAAGCAGTGGGTAAATGAACTTTGAAAGAAGGCAAGACTGAACTTGGTTCATCTCAAACAAAAGAAAAGGTATCTTGTTTTGAAGACAAACTCCATAGACTTATTTTGACTATAAAACTATATAAACATGTCATTAAAATGTTTGCTGAGTCCATTTTTCATCTCAATCAGGTTACTAAAGACTGTTTTGTAAGCTCATATTTTCCTTTTCTTCTGCTGCTCATTCCTCCCACCCTTCATTTTGTGTTTCATCAATATCACTAGACTTTCTACCCCAATATAATGCAGGACACAAAATAAATTCTTTTTCCAGTCTCCTTCCTATTACGAAAGGTGGTTTTTCTTCTTTCTTTCTCCTATCCTCCTCTCCCTTTTTAGTCCAATCTCATAGCCTTTTGTTCTTTTTAAAATATATCACCTAATATACACAAAAAATTGTATAAAATATGTTGGTTAAAAGAAAAATACTATAAAAAATTACTGAAGGCTTTTTTAAAATTAACATATAATGTATTATTTGCCCCAGGGGTACAGGTCTGTGAATCATCAGGCTTACACATTTCACAGCACTCACCATAGTGCATACCCTCCCCAATGTCCATAATGCAGTCACCCTATTCCTAACCCCCCACCTCCCAGCAATCCTCAGTTTGTTTCATGAGATTAAGAGCCTGAAGGTTGTTTTTTTTTTAAAGCAAAATACTGTAACGTCACGGAGTGACCTCTCAATCCAACTGTTAAAATAGAATACCTCTTTAGATCAACTAGGATGACTATACTAAAAGCAAAACATACAAAAAGAAGTGTTGGTGATGATGTAGAGAAATTGTAACCCATACCAGTGGTGGGAATGAATGGTGGTACAGCTGTTTTGGAAAACAGTCTGGCAGTTTCTCAAAGAAGATAAACTTTAGTTACCCTATGACTCAACAATTTATCTCCTAGGTATATTTCCAAGAGCAATGAAAACAAATGCCTGGGAGAAAACTTATCACAAACATTCATAGCAGCATTTTCCATAATAACCCAAAGTGGAAACAGCCCTAATGTCCCTCATCCGATGGATAAACAACATGAGGTATATACATAATATCCAAAAAGGAATTGTACGTGCCACAACACAGATGCACCTTGAAGATATGAAGCTAAGTGAAAGCAGCTAGTCAGAAAAGACCACATATTATATGATTTCATTTATGTTAAATCTCCAGACTAGGCATAGAGATGCTACAGTAGAATAACAATAAATAGCTAGGACTAGAAGAGAGAACAGAAATTGACTGCTAATGGATAAGAAATTTCTTTTTTGGTAATGAAACTGTTTTAGAACTAGTGGATATGATTGAACAACTTTGTGACTATACTAAAAACCACTGAACTGTACACTTGAAAGGTTTTATTTTTAAGTAGTTTCTGTACCCAATATGGAACTCCAACTATCATTCTACTATCCCCATTCCCCTCTCTCATCTCAGCCCTAAACAACCACTAATTAACTTGCTGTCTCTGTAGATTTCCCTGTTCTGAAAATTTCATGAGTGGAATAATATAATATGTGGTCTTTTGTGACTACCTCTATTGGGGTTTGTCGAATGCTTCTCTCATGGATAAGGCTGAGGTTATGAGTTTTAGGAAGGAAGATGACAGAATAAAGTGCTATTTTCATCATATCATATCAAGAGTACATACTATCAACATGATTTATACTGTTGATGTTGACCCTGATCACCTAATTGAGATTGTATTTGCCAGGTATCTCTAGGGTAAAGTTACTCTTTTTCCTCCTTTCCATACTGCACTCTTTGGAAAGGAGTCACTATACACAGCTCACACTTAATGATTGGGGAGTTATGCTCTTTTTTTCTTTTTTCTTTTTTTCTTTTTTTTTTTTGTAAGTAGGCTCCACGCCCAATGTAGGGCTTAAACTCACTACTCTGAGATCAAGAGTTGGATGCTCTGGCTGCCTGGATTGCTCAGATGGTTAAATGTCTGCTTTCTGCTCGGGTCATGGTCTCGGTGTCCTAGGATTGAGCCCCATATCGGGCTCCCTGCTCAGCAGAGAGCCTGCTTCTCCCTCTCCCTCTGCCTGCTGCTCTGCCTACTTGTGCTCTCTCTCTCTCTGTCAAATAAATAAATAAAATCTTTTTAAAAATTAAAATTAAAAAAGTTATTTTTTAAACTTAACCAAGGAGGCAAAAGACTTGTACACTGAAAACTTTAAAACATTGCTAAAAGAAGGTAAACAAAAATAAATGGAAAGACATCCTTTGTCCATGGATTGGAAGACTTAATGTTGTTGAGATTTCAGTACTACCCAAAGCGGTCTACAGATTCAATGAAATCCCTATCAAAATCCTGGTGGCAGTTTTTGCAAAAATAGAAAAATCCATCCTTAAATATGTATAGAATCTCAAAGGATCCCAAGTAGCCAAAACAATCTTGAAAAAGAATAAAGTTGAAAGACTCACATTTCCTGATTTAAAAACTTACTACAAAGCTACAGTAATCAAAATAGTGTGGTACTAGCATAAGGATAGACACATACACACCAATGGAATAAAACAGAAAGACCACAAATAAACCCTTGTCTTTATGATCAAATGATTTTCTACAAAAGTGTGAAGACTAGGGGGGAGGGCGTTGGGTGAGCCTGGTGGTGGGTATTAAGGAGGAAACATATTGCATGAAGCACTGGTGTGGTGCATAAACAATGAATCTTGGATCGCCGAAAAAAATTTTAAAAAGTGTGAAGACTGAACTTTCAGTGGAGAAAAGAGAGTCTTCTCAACACGTGTTCCTGGGAAAACCAAACATCCACATACAAAGGAACATATTTGGACCCTTACCTTGCACGACATACAAAAATCAACTCAATCATTAAGAATTCTGAATCATTATAGAAAGCAAATCAAAACCACAATGAGATATCACTTCACATACATAAGAATAGCTATTATTTTACAAAGCAGAAAATCACAGGTGTTGGTGAACACATAGAGAAATATACATTGCTGGCAGGAGTGTGAAATGATGTAGCCAGTATGGGAAAAAATATAGCAGTTCCTCAAGAAATTAAACATAAAATTGTGGGGACATACACAAAAGAACTGAAAGCAGGACTTAAACCTGTATTTATGTTCATAAATGTGTTCATATGTTCATACCTATGTTCATATCAGTGTTATTTACATAACTGCAAGGTGGAAATAACCCAAATGCCCATGGATGGATGAGTGGATAAACAAAATGTGCATTTACATACAACGGAATATTATTCAATCTTAAAAAGAAATGAAATTCTGACACATACAATAACATGGATGAACCTTGAAGACATTATGCTAAGTGAAATAAGCCAGTCACAAAAGGACAATTATTGTAGGATTCCACATACACAAAGAACCTACAATAATCAAATTCACAGAGACAGGAATTAGAATAGTGGTTACCAGGGACAGGGAAATGGGGAGTTAGCTGTTCAATGAATACAGAGTGTTAGTTTGGGATGTTGGGAACGTTTTGAAGATGGATGGTGGTGATGGTTGCACAACAAAGTGAATGTGCTTAATGCCACTGAAATGTACACTAAAAAAATTCAATGGTGGGGCGCCTGGGTGACTCAGTCGGTTGAGCTTCTGACTTGATTTCAGCTCAGGTTGTAATCTCGGGGTCATGGGATTGAGCATTTTGTAGGGTTCCACTCATCATGGAGTCTGCTTGTCCCTCTCCCTCTGCTTTTCCCCATGCTTGAGCTCTCACTCTCTCTCTCAAATAAATAAAATTTTAGGAAAAAAAATTGAATGGTAGGGGCACCTGGGTGGCTCAGTCAGTTAAGCATCCGGCTCTTGATTTTGGCTCAGGTCACAATCTCAAGGTCATGAGATCAAGCCCTACCTTGGGCTCTGCACTCACCAGGGAGTCTGCTTGAGATTTTCTCTCTCCCTCTCCCTCTGCCCTTCCCCTGACCCCATCCGATCTCTCTCTCTCTCTCTCTCTCTCAGAAGAATACATAAATATAAAAACTTAATGGCAAATTTTATGTTATATATGTTTTACCAATTTTTTAAAAAAATATTTTCTAATCTTTCTGTATCCATTATTATAAACCTTCTATTTTTATGTGTTCATTGTACGGCCAGTGGGGAGGATTCAGTAGAAGAGAGGATTCTTGGCAGAATTGGAGGTTGGGGAGAGTGAGAACATGCCTCTCATGGGAAGAGCAGAATTGCACACAGCATCCCCCACTTATACAACACTAGGACACAACCCAGGATAACACTAGTAATACCAGCCTGCCCAAAAGGCGAAAGTAACTTGCACTGATATCGACAGTTCTATATTGGCCAGATTACTTTGATTGGCTCATTCGAGGCACAGGGGGGAAGGAGCAAAAGGAAAGGGGCTATTTTCTGTAAACAACTGCAATGGTTTTTAGTGGAATGGCTTTCCTTTGTGATGGAAACAGGTAACTTAACCCTTTAGTGAGGTCTAGCAATGCCTAGAAGGGACATGAACTTACACGATGCTATGCAGTGATTTTCTACACAGGCTTAAACAACTAATTCTCAACCCACACCAAATACCAATTTTAAGCTCTATATACATGAACACCTATCTTTAATTATATCCAACAAAAATTGCAAGATAAATTATCCTAAAGCAGAGCAATTACCCCCCTTTCAGTCCCTAAAAAACATGAATTGCAAGCTCAGAGTGAGAATCTGGTTTTGTGTAATCTGCATTTTGCAGTATTTTAAGAAGTATAACTGCTTTCACTGGGAATAGGTTGGCAACCATGGTGGGGAAGTTTGAATATTTTGTATGATATAAGAATTTCTAGAACTTCAAGTACATTTGTTCACTCTAATTCTAAAAGCAGCTTGCAGAGTCAAATAGAAATGATTTGTGAGTTCATTCTGCTTAGGGATTAACTGTACTCTTGTTTCATTTCATTGGTCTAGAGATGACACTAAACTGTACATTTTAAAATATTAAGCACAAGCTGTATGTTCCATGTGCACTGACGTGATAAAAGATAGAAGCACAGTATCTGTGAAAATGAAAGGGACCCATCAGGCACAATCACTAACTAGATAATAATGCTATCTTATCAGAACGAGCACTGAATGTCTCGAAGTGATATTCCCTACTCAGAAGATTTCAAAGTTCTATCATGTTTATCTAAATAAAGCCCATTTGGGGGCACCTGGCTGGCTCAGTTTGAAGAGCAAGCGACTCTTGAAATTGAGGTTTCTGAGTTCAAGCCACACGTTGGGCATTGAGATTATTAAAACAAAACAAAGCCAAGCACTCTTGCAGTTGTTAATGGTGGTTCATTATCTCAGGAGATCTTCCACCTGTACAGAATTTGGATAAAAGTGAAGTCAAGCAGGCAGTCTTACAGTTTATCTCTCAAACTCCAGTATTTTTCAGTTTTTGTTTAGTGTTTCCAAACCCCCATGTCTGCTATGCACCCAGTGCTGAAGTTGATATCTGGAGGGATTAAGGAAAGGTTTTAAATTTGGCTCCTCCAATAGGAGAAGGAAAGGAAAGGTGAATTGGGGGTAAATCGGAGGGGGAGACGAAGTATGAGAGACTGTTGACTCTGAGAAACAAACTGCGGGTTTTGGAGGGGGGATGGATGAGCCCGGTGGTGGGTATTAAGGAGGGCACGGATTGCATGGAGCACTGGGTTTGGTACATAAACAATGAATCTTGGAACACTGAAAAAATTAAATTAAAAAAATAAATTTTGCTCCTCAGTGAGCACACAATCCAATGGGAGAGAAAGACTGCATGCAAGAGTCCTAGAACACAACGCCAACAGCTAAAGAAGCCCACCTCCAGGGCAGTGTTTCTCGAAAGGCAGTGTGAAGACCACTGCTTCGGGAGCGCCTGGGAGGCTCGTTAAAGGGCACTCGTTGTAGGGCTCAGTCTGCCAACAAGCACGTCGGGATTCGGAGGCACACAAGTACCAGCACCACTGTAGGTAATCAAATATCAAAGCACGTAGGTACGCGCTGCAGGTGTTTGCAGTTCCTTCGGTGCCCCTCCCCCTTCCGTGCATGCGCAGTAGGAGATGGACCGCTGTTCTTACAGCCAATGAGGACCCGGGAACAGCAGCTTCCAGAGAGTACCCTGCCTTTAAACGGAGGGTGAGGAAGCAGTTCTACACTGTGAAGGGGGCTGGGTGTGGTAATTGATTTTATTTTTATTTTATTTTTCTAAAAGACTTAACAGGTCAGTCCTGCATTTTAGAGTCCTGTTTTAGATGAAACATTCTTTGAAGGGACTTTGTTTTTAAAACCACCTTGTTATCCAAAATCTTTCAGCAGGGGTTAAGTCATGTAACTGATTTCTTCAGAAATCTCCCCCACACCTTTAAAGGTTTTATTTATTTTACTTGAGAGCGAGCCCAAGCAGGGGTAGCAGTAGAGGGAGACGGAGAAGCAGGCTTCCCATCGAGCAGGGAGCCCAACACGGGGCTCAATCCGGAGACCCCAGGATCACAACCTGAGCTGAAGGCAGACTCAACTGACTGAGCCACCCAGGTGCCCGCAGAAATCCTTTTTAAAGTCGTCGAACATGGAAGAGGAATTGAGTCCCCATGCAGCTTCCACCGTCCCAGCGTCCTACCTCACTCACCTCTGGTTGGTTTTAGGTGGAAAGCTCTCTGTGGTCCTGCGAGCTGATGCCGTCTCGGAGATCCTGCTGGAACCATCCACATTTTCGCTTGCCAAGGTGATGACTGCCCCCCAAAATAGCATTTGTAACATCTGAGGAAAGTTGGGGTTTTAATTTTAGAGCACAAGAGAATTTTTCATCTGTTGGCTTGACATTTTTAAAAGTGCCTCTTCTGAGTATGGTCCATTTTCTAGATTCATGTTTACAATCAAAATTTTTTGTTGCAGCCCCAGCTCTTGCCTATGCAAAAAAAGTCCAGCACCTCTGTTTGCTCTGATTTTTTTATGAAGAGTCCAAAATAGCTTATTAGGACAGTTTGTACCAAAACAGATACAAGGAAGAGGAAAGGGTTTTGTTTCATTTTTTAAATAACATGTTCCCTGGAGTCCCATGTTGGTTCCTGCCTCCTGTAAACATAACTTTTTTTTTAAGATTTTATTTATTTATTTGACAGAGAGAGATCACAAGTAGGTTGAGAGGCAGGCAGAGAGAGGAGGCAAGCTCCCTGCTGAGCATGGAGCCCGATGCAGGCCTTGATCCCAGGACCCTGAGATCATGACCTGAGATGAAGGCAGAGGCTTTAACCCACTGAGCCACCCAGGCGCCCTAAACATAACTTTTTAACTACAGTTTTAATAGGAAAAGTTTAAAAAAAAAACAACCTGAGAATTAAACAGTCCTGGCCTCTATAAGCTTGGCAGCTGGGCAGTGTGGAAAGTCATCAGAAAAAATAGCTGATTTCTGTCGTTCTGCAGCATTCGACAGGGTGTCCTATAGATAGCATGGGGCCATACGACAACCACGGGTATCTGTGCAACGATGGAGGCTCCGTGGGTCAGGGTCCAGTCCTCAGATTTACCAGCTCAGGAACTTAAAATCCAGCTGTGATAAGATTCTGAATAACCAGCTCCGGGGCTGACTGTATGGCCAGAATGCCATCTAAATTAATTTACAAGGGATGATAACCACTATCAGTTATGAACTCAGAAGACCAAAGTGCTGATCAGAAAAGTGCTTGTTGAGCAATAGCCTTTGAACTGGTCTCTTTGCCCCAATCTACAACACACCAGGGCTTCTGGATTTTCCAAGCACACAGTTTTTATCAGTGCCCTACTGGGAGGCTACACTCAGTGCTCACTCTGAGGTTTTAAAAAAGTGTTGCATGGATGGTGGTGATGGTGGCTCAACAGTGTGAATGCACCTGCTACCACTGAACTTGATACATTTTATGTTACGTACCTTTTGCCACAGATTGCAGGAATTGATGCAAATTGCTCAGGGCCTTCCAGAGTGTAGCTCACTTGGGCTATCTTGCTCTGTCTCAGGTCTCCCCTTCTGTTCTTCTCCGTGTGTATGCTTGGCTTTCTTCTGGCCTCTTGCATGTGCACTCGTGTGAGCTTTCTATCCCAGCCTTGCTCAAATCCCTGCCAGCAAAGTTCTACCCATTTACAAGGTGCATATGCTCTCCATCGGGGGGGGCCTCATTTAGTAATACTCCCTTGCTCCACCTGATGTGCTCTCTCTCCACTTGGAACACTTAGCCCTTTGTTTAGACCAGCACTTCCCAAGCCTTGTATATCAGAATCACCTGGAGAGCTAATCAAGCACTTACGGGCCACGGCTTAATGTGGAGGGACCGTCTTGGGTCTTCACAGGCTTCCCCAGTTCCCAGGTGAGTTTGACTGCCACTGGGGTGCACTTATCACATTTCTAACTCTGTTTTTTAATGTCATTGGCGAGTTTGTAAGCTTCTGTGGTTCTTACTCCTCTTTAAATGTGAATCCTCAACCACTGCACTGAGCACGGTGATTGAAGAGTAGGAATTCAATGACAACACGTTGTACAGAATCGACAGACAAAAGGAAGAGCTGGGGGGTGGGGAGAGAATGGTTGGAGTGGTACTGAGCAGAGTGGAGCAAGGTGTGGACTGTTTGGTAAACACTGATGATGACTTGATTAGGGAAGCCACAGGGAACCCCTGGTGAGTCAGTTATTGAAGGTCCACAGGGCACTTGGTTGTCATCAGATCCCGTTATCAGGGTCTTTGCCCTGAGGTAGCAGATCATCTAGGAAGGGTGATAATCTAGTCCTGATAAGGACAGAACGACTTCGGAGAAAGGCAGAGAGGGAATCCCAGTGGTATCTTTATGGATTTAGACTCTGTGAATCTGAAGTTCTTAGAATGTATGCAGGCCAGAGACCATGCACGGGGTTATGTCCAGGACTGTGAGAGCTGTGTCCTCCGATAAGACTCTGGGCCAAGCCAGGGTCCACTAGGGTGGACTTGAGACTGTGGCCCGACAGTAGCCAGTGTCTGTAGCCTACAATTAAAATGAAACCCAAAATCCCAGTAGGGTCTGGAGAGATCCCTGAGGGTCCTGTTGGTGTCTGAGGGCTCCACTCTCTCCATCTCAGCAAATGGGAGGGCTGGGAGGAGGGTGCTGACCAGGGCAGCTCTGGCCTCTGACTCCCTTAGTGCTCACCAGTTTGGTGGGAACCCAGCATTTCTGGCCTACAGAATTACATTCATTCACTCATTTAATCATATACATTGATCAAGCACTTATTGTGTGCCAAGCACTTTGCTGAGTACCTGGTGACATATTCCCACGTGCATGCAGGCACACCCCACACATACTTCATTCTGTCCCAGCTTGTCAACTCTGCCTGCTTCCCCTTGGAAAAATCTCCCTTCAGAGAGTATCCGTTTAGGAATAGGAGCAAGAAAAAAGGATATCTCTGAACAGCAGTTTGCCTTGAAATTGCTTACGTTCTAACAACCCTATTTACTTATTTCTAGGGCGCTGTTGATTTCCTCTCCCTTGATTTGTCTTATGAATGCCAAAGTGAGGCAAGTTTGCCACAGAAGCTGAGTAAACTGCAGGTAATTTGACCCATTTCCCATTTTGATGAATGGAGGTGGTTCCCAACAGCATATTAGACACTTAATGCCCAGCTGATGGGTAAACTGAGCCTGCCCCCGCAGTTGGCAGAGATGTAGAGTTGCACCGGGGAAGAGCTCCCTTGAACGCATTCCTGAAGAACATGGCGGCTGGGGCGGGGGGAGCGGAGGGGGGGTCAGCAGTCTTCCCTGGAAGAGATAAAGAGACTTACCTTGTTAATGTAGATATTTACATGATCTTGTGTAGAAATCTGAGAATTGAAATTCCAGTGTTCTTTCTAAGATTTAAAAAGGAATTTCATGGATATTGGTCCTGGTTACCCAACAGTGTGAATGGACATAATGCCACTAAACTATTCATGTGAAAACGTTTACGATGGTAAATTGTATGTGCATTTCACCTCAATTGAAAAAAAAACTTCTCACACCCAGGTGTGCTAAATCAGATGCCAGCCAGGGGAACCTTCCTGTAAACTCAGGCCCTTTCTTCCTGTTCCCAGTATTGTTTTCCTCGAGTGTAATGATTGTAACTAGTTAAAGGGGGTTGGTTGCCACCTACCTACCTGTTAGCTTTCTCCCCTGTGCTTGGTCACTGCTGAGCAACTTCCTTGAGGAAGACAAATTCCAAATTCCCTGGAGTCCTGACTGTCCCCCCCACCTCCTGACAGGGTAGAATGGATTGTACCTTCCGAGTCCTAGCAGTATTTCCAAACTTAGCCCTGAAGAGCTACCTTCTCACAGGCATCTGGGGATGCCTGGCCACCAGCATTCACCCATGCCTTCCTCTTGCTCCTGCAGGGGTGGGCACAAAGCCGCTCCCCTCTGCTTTCAGCCCTGTGCCTCCTGGTTTTGAGTCCCAGCATCCCCACCACCAAGCCTGTTGGATCCTTAGAGGGATTATCTGTCAAAAGGTCAAGCTCATCAGTACCAAACCGTCAGTGCTGCAGCTGGGTGAAATCTCCATTCGACCTGAGACTGGAAGCTGGAAATGGATGAATTAGCATCTGTCCCACCCCCGTGCCTGTGGGTTTCCTGCTGACCCTTGTAGGCACCGCTGCTTTGATTATCTACAAGGAATATGATCTCGTACTCAAAGGCAGCATTTGCAAGACGTTTGAATAATAGCCGCTCTGTGCCCAGCACCATGTGGGACACTTGATCTTCACAGTCTTTCTCCCCTTCACAGCAGATCCCAACCTGTAAGAAACCTAACCAAGGTCAGACACCAGGTAGGGAGCAGAGCTGGGATCGGAAGCAGGCTTTCTCATGACACCACACTGCCTGTCCAAAACAAAAACAATTCCAAGTTGTTGGGAACATTATAATGAGGGTGGCATTTTTGAAAATCACATATAATTTTAGATGTTTTTGTAACTACCTTCTTACCTGAACCCAAATTGCCTTGACCCAGAACCTGCCCTGCTGAACTTGTTAGCCAGATTTCTGGTCTTTCAGGGACACTTAAGTAGCATCCTCAAAGCCTTCTGATGCCTGTGATAACCAAATCTGTCTTTTGTCTTCCTTAAGGAATTCAGCCAGAGCTTGTTGCTCAGTTAATGAGTTCAGACAACGCTGACATTTTAAAACTGTCTGGGTTATGTAGACACAGCATGCTTCGGAGAGCCCATCAACATTGCTTGGGCTTAATTTCTGCTTGAGGATGTGGTTTACAGGGTTTCCCTTTTTATATCAAAACATTTTCAAGAAGATCTGCCTTCACCAGTGCTTGGTTAGAGCTGTGAACGCAGAGTCAATAGGTGGCCAGCCGAACAGTAAAACCTACCTTGGACAAACTCGGCAGCCGTTGATTCTGCCCTGCTGCAATTCTTCGTTCCTTTTATCTCCTCAGGTAGGAATTAATTCTACATGTTGCACTTGACAGCTCAGATGCAGCCCCAGAGATTCCGGATGACCCCTCCGATCTCCAGCTGTGAGGCGAGAACTGAGCTGGAGAGGAGACTGGCCGTCTCTGCGGTCATCAGCGACAAGCCTATAGCGTTCCCACACAGTTAGCACCCCCTACTATGTATTGACCTTTAAAGAAAGAGAAAATCCTGTTTCTTTAATAGTTGGGCTTTCCCACATTGACCCAGCACAGGGAAAGGACAAGGGCTTTGTGAGCTGCGGCTCCACTAATTGTGGTCCTGGGCCACTTAAGGGGTCTTCAGCTTGGAGAGGCTATCTATGAGGAAGGGACACTGTTGCAGGTGACTCAGAAAATAATGTGCCTGCCTTCTTTGGAAGTGGTTGTGTTGGTATCTTTCAGCTGGTGTCTCTCAGTGGCCGTTAACCCCTCAGGAGGAAAAACTTGGTGTGGGGAAAATGACCAAACCCAGCCTCCCCTAAAAGGTTATTTAAGGTGAAGTCAAGCAATATGCCAACCTTCACATGTTTCCTTCCACAGTGAAATGGCCTAGAAATGGGAGGAAAGTCACATCTGTTCCATTTGAATGAAGACCTCTTTAACTTTATATCATGGGAAATGTTAAATATATCCAAAGGTAGAAGGAAAAGTATCATGAAGACATCTCCAACTTCAAAAGTTATTGATTCATGGCTAATCTTGTTCCATCTATCACCTACTTTCCCCTTCTCAAACCAGATTAGGGTTTTTTTGTTGTTGCTGCTGCTATTGTTCTTAACTCAAGACTCTGAGGTCAAGACCTGAGCTAATATCAAGAGCCAGACACCTAACCGACTGAGCCACCCAGGTGCCCCTCAAGTCAGATTGTTTTGACGCTAACTCCAGACATTCATAAATACTGTTATGGTGGCACCTGATTAAGCTTCTTGTCATAACAAGGACCCCTAACATGAGTGGGTGGCCTTGTTCCTGGTCCCAACACAGGGCCTGGTTCTAGGAGGAGCCTTGTAAGCATGTTGAACCTGTCTCTTGGCTGGGGGTCAGTGGGGAGGGTGGGTTACTGAAAAGTGTAGACTGTTCTCCCACAGGGTCTAGAGTCTGCTCCCTTCACTTACTGACCTGGCTAAAGAACATTTCCCAAGTTAGGGTGTTTGTACCTTCTCATATTGAAGATCTATTCCTCTTATCAAAAGACTTACTCTAGGCAGCTTCCATTCATTTGCTGGCTTTGATCTTTTTCAGACTATTGAGCCAAAAGTGAAAATTTTTATCTTCAATCTGAGATTCCAGGACTGTCCTTCCACCAGCAAGAACCCAACTGGGCTGCTCTTCAGATTTCTCAAGGGTGAGTGGACCATTGCTGGAGAGGTTTGTTTTTGTCCTTCCAAGTTTTTATTTCAATTCAAGTTAAGATACAGTGTAATATTGGTTTCAGGAGTAGAATTTAATGACTCATCACTTACATAGAACACCCAGAGCTCATCACAACTCGTGCCCTCCTTAATGCCCATCACTCATTTAGTCCATCTTCTACCCACCTCCCTCCACCAACCCTCAGTTTGTTCTCTGTAGGTAAGAGTCTCATGGCTTACCTCTCTCTCTGTTTTTATCTTACTTTACTTTTTCCCTCCCTTCCCCTATGTTCACCAGTTTTGTTTCTTAAATTCCACGTATGAGTGAAATCATATGGTATTTGTCTTTCTCTGACTTATTTTGCTTAGCATAATATACTCTAGTGCTAGCCATGTTGTTGCAAATGACAAGATTTCATTCTTCTGATGGCTAAATAATATTCCATTGTGTATACACTACATCTTTATGCATTCATCAGGTGATGGATACTTGGGCTCTTTCTATAATTTGGCTGTTGTTGATAGGGCTGTTATAAACATTGGGGTGCAGGTGCCCCTTCAAATCACTGTTTTTGTATCCTTTGTGTAAATACCTAGTAGTGCAATTGCTAGATTGTAGGGTAGCTCTATTTTTAACTTTTTGAGGAAACTCCATACTGTTTTCCAGAGTGGCTGCACCAGTTTGCATTCCCAACAACAGTGTAAGAGGGTTCCCCTTTTGCTGGAGAGGTTTTGAGTGACATTTGGTGCACTGGCTTGGGGAGTAACCGTTTTAAAAGTCTGGGGTTCCAATAAGAGGAGGGACCAGAAGAGGGCTGGTCTGAGAGCCCTCCCCAGATGGACTTAGTGTCCCTTGCCTCTGTATTATTGGTCCTTTAGCTCCCTTTGACTTGAGAAAGAGGAGAGGTTCTGTACAAAGATGACAAAGATGCCTTGGTCTTGTGGAAATAAAGACCATCAGGCTTCCAGGTTCAGGTATAAGAACAGGAACTGCTCTATGCCCGAGTATCCCTTTTCATTACCACATCCTCCAAGATCTCTCAACTTTGCCCCCCTCCACTTGTCCTTGCTCTTTTCTCCATTACTTCAGCTCACACGTGGCCCTGATGGGCACCTTACTGAAGCCTGCAGGTCTAAGACCCACAGTTCACGGACCATCTTCTCCGTGTCTCTTAGTTCAGATTCCTGAGCATGAATCTGATTGGTGGAGCATGGATCAAGAGATCAGTCAGGGTCCAGTCACATCAAGGGAAAGGTGGATTTTGTTAAGGTGTCAGGAGCTGAGGGCTGCTAGGTTCCTAAGTGTCCTGATATTCATTCCAGTCACACTGTAAGGCAGAGTATGGTAGAGGTCAGTAGTGCCCTTTCTACTACTTGTAACCAGTGCTGAACTGGCTTCATAGATCTCATGACACTCATCCATAGATACAGTTTAATAACCCTCACCCTAACTCACTTTTGATGGCATAATGATTTCTCTTTTCAAGTTCTATCCCTTTCTAAATGGCTAAAATGGTCAATTTTTGTTTATGCATAGTTCACAACAATTAAAAAAATTCTATCTCCTTCCGATGTCTGAGTTCTTCTAAATCAATTGTTCTCCATGTGTGGTCTTCAGATCAGCAGTGTCAGCATCACCTGAGAACTTGGTAGATACTCAAATCCTCGAGCCCCACGTCAAATGCACTGTCTCAGAAACTCTGGGGTGGGCCCAGCAATCTGTTTAGCAAGGTCTGCAGGCGATTCAGATGCACAGAGAAGTTTGAGAACCACTGTTCTAGGTACATGGAAATCATTCCTGACCTCCTTACCTCTTTAGCTCCTGGTATTTTCCAGGGAGCTTAGAATGATTGCTTGGAGATTGGGTGTGTTGTGTAATTAAGAAAACAACTGATAGCAGCCATAAACACTGTTGGTCAGGCTTCCGGGAGCCTTAATTAAACTTTTTGTTTTACAGCCGTAAGTGAACATCAGGTTCTCACCATCGGATCTGATCTTAATGCTCTCCTAAGCTGTCCATCAAGTTCCAAGAAAAGGTAACGTTAGGCTTCCTGTTGAACTATCAATAGCTGATACTGGTAGAATGCTCTTTCGTGTGTGTACTTTCAGGGGACTGTTGTCATCCGCCACTTGGCTGGTGACTTTCATCCTGGTGAGTAAGGGAGGCTCAGAGGGGATGGCAGCAAGAGAGCCTGTGTCCCACTGCATCTTACTCTGGGCCCACATGTTTCTGCATCCTTCCTTATCATTCTGGCCTCGTTAGCCTGGCAGTTTGTCCAAGTGCACACAGCAAGCAGAGCTGGCATTTGAACCCCTGCCTTCTAGTTGAAGATCTTGTTGAAGGTAGTGTGTGTGTGTATGGAAGGGTGGGTTAAAGATAGATCTGACACCCCATTGAAGTTACATGACCTGAGGAAGTGAGGTGAGTTCTCTGTACCTGTTTCCTTCTGTGAACTGTGAAACCTCTTTCCCACAAGGAGATTGTGTAGGTTGGAAATTCAGCTGTTGCAGTGGGGCAGAAGCCTAACTCAGGGGTGTTCTGAGAGGTTTTATTTTTAAGATTTATTTATGTGTTTTAGAGAGAGGGAGCGAATGAGGGTGGAGGAGCAGAGGGAGAAGGAGAGAGAGAAACCCAAACAGACTCCACACTGAGCGTAAAACCTGATGCGGGGCTTGATCCCACAACCCATGAGATCACAACCTGAGCCAAACCAAGAGTCAGATGCTTAACAGACAGGTGTCCCTGAAAGGTTTTAATCTATGGTGGGGTTGCAAATAATTTCCTACTGAATGACTGAAGTACCAAAACTTGTCAATGGCATATTTAAAAAAAATTAGAGCAGGTATGAGGTTACCCCCATAATGACACCCTCATACACTCATAATCTGATATGTTCTCAAGTGAGCAAGAAAAGGATAGTGTGGTGAGCAACAACACGGGTCGTTCCCCAGAACCCTCAGCCTTCCATGGGTATGTTATATGCATGAGCTTCATGTACCATGTGTTGACAAAGGACAAAGACTGGAAAGAATCATTTGACTTCCCAGCCTTTCCGCTAGAGCTCTCCTCGCCCTTCACCTTTGCTAGGACAACTCGGTCCAAGGTCATACACTTCAGCTGCTACCACCTCTTTGTCCTTTTCCTCTCCCAGCACTTGAGTATATCTCATTCTGTTGTTCAAGCCTTTCAACTCACTTCAAGCTAGTGGGTCAAATCAACAAACCCGAAGCACCTGCTACATGTAAGGCTTTGTCCTGGGAGTATGAACGGTGGAAGGAGGAGACAGGTCACAACTGCTTGCTGACCACGCTTGGAGTCAGTGGAGGCATGCTGGGCCACATCTTTGCAGAAAATAGAACTCAAGAGGCTATTAAAAAAAGGGGGGGTTTACCCTGAAAGCTCAGCGACTGCAAAACCACAAGACATCCTGTAACACGTGCCCTAAGTTTCTCCCTCTAAACCTTGCTGAAGCAAAGCCCAGCCCTAGGTACCATTAGCCTAACAGCCAGGGGTCCTCACTCAGGTGGATGTTGGTGAAGAGCCCACGGGGGTCCAGAGCAAGTGGGGGCGGCAGGCTTCCAACAGGACTCACATCATTTTCTCTTTGAGAATCTTAGACCTCAGAGGGGAGACAGAGAGGCCCACAAATGACTCTAACTCCAGACTCTGCCAGGAGCACTGCTCCCCAGATGGGGGAGAAAGAGCATTATCTGGGATGATCTGAGGTGGCTGGAGGCAGGGAAGGGACTGCTGAAGGAGGGCTACCTGGAAGGCCTGGCCATAGGGATTGAGGCTTTGTGTGCTAAATCTCTTCCCAAGTTAGGCAAACCCTAGACTCCCAGCACTGAACCTTTAGCGGGGCTCCTGGGTGGCTCAGTCACAGAGTGTCTGCTTTTGGCTCAGGTCATGATCCCAGGGTCCTCGGATCAAGCCCCGCATTGAGCTCCCTGTTTGGCAGGAAACCTGCTTCTCCCTCTCCCACTCCCCCTGCTTGTGTTCCTCTCTTGCTGTGTTTTTCTGTCAAATAAATAAAAATAAAATATTTTTAAAAACCCAAACCTTTAGAGTAAATTGAGAGGCACCTGGCTAGCTCGTCAGAAGAAGATGTGACTCTTGATCTCAAGGTTGAGAGTTCCAGCCCCACTTTGGGTATAGAGATTACTTAAATAATTTTTAAACTTAAAAAAAAAGCCTTTAGAGAACACTGTATTTTATCCAGGGGCTGTTTATTTCTTCAAGACCTCCTTTCCTCCAAGCTAGGAGGACAGTCAGGATCAGGAGGGCTGGGTCAGAGCAGCTGAGGCTATTCACTGAGCAGGTGTCACCTGTGTCCTGAGTGTGCTCCAGAGACCTGCAGGTACTACGGATAATCCATAACTATAGATCATTTCCCCTCTGCTGCTGTTTTAGCAAATGTGCTCGTTGATGCTTCCTTCATAAGACAGGAGGTGTTTAGGTTTGGAAGACCCAGGTTTTGCTCCATGGAATGGAGGTCCCTCTGCAGTGTCCCTGTCACTTCTACTAGTTCTGTGCTCTGTGCCAACGTAGTAGTAATGTCATCCTCTCTCCACATGATGGCCCTTGTATAGGAGATGCTCTTGGACTGCACGTCCTTGCGCCTTCCCCACCCCATATAGTTTCTTCCCGGGACCAAACACACCCACCTACACAGACCCTTCCTCAAGGTTGCCCTCTGGTGGTGTAAGCGCCACATGCTCTTCAACAGTGCTTTCCATCTGGCAGGCCAGGGCTTGGAGATTGGGAAACCAATTCAGGGTTTGTTTTGAAATATTAGAAAAAAAAATGTTTCATTAAAAAAAATGAAGGTGGGCACCTGGGTGGCTCAGTGGGTTAAGCCTCTGGCTTCGGTTCAGGTCATGATCTCAGGGTCCTGGGATCGAGTCCTGCATTGGGCTCCCTGCTCAGTGGGGAGCCTGCTTTCCCCTCTCTCAGCCTGCCTCTTTGCCTACTTGTGATCTCTCTGTCAAATAAATAAGTAAAATCTTTTAATAAAAATGAAGGAAAGACAGAAGGAGAGAAATGGACTAAAAATAGAAAATAGACTATTCATGTAAGGATAACATTTTTACGTTCTATTTCAAATATATTTATCTGAATTTTATTAAATATTAAAAATATATAAATACACAAAAATGTGATATATGGTTAAAAGCACTTTTTAAAAAAATATTTTATTTATTTGAGAGAATGAGAGAGAGAGAAAGAGGCTGAGCAGAGGGAGAGGGAGAAGCAGACTCCCCCACTGAGTAATGAACCAGACAGGAGGCTTGATCCCAGGTCCCTGAGACCATGACCCGAGCCAAAGGCAGACAGTTAACTGACTGAGGCATCCATGTGTCCCTAAAAGCACAGACTTTGCTCTACCACGTGCAAACTGTGTGGTCAAGGAGTTCTCATTTAAAAGAAAATAAGATATGAGTTCATTTACATTAAAAAGGCTGGAGATGGATAATCTACAGTAGGTATAATCATCGGGAATCCAGGCTCCTATCTTGTTTTTTTTTTTTTTTTTTTTTTTTTTTTTTTTTTTTTTTTTTTTTTTCTTTAAAAAGGNAAGGCTTCTGCCTTATGGTCCAGGATGGATACTTGAGCTCCTGCCATTATGTCCATAATCCAGGCATCATGGAGAAAGGACTGCCACTCACCATGCTCCTGCAGTGCCCTGGGGCAGGTCCCAGTGGAAGAGCTAGAGTTAATACTTAGCTGGTGCACATCAGTAGAGCTATACCAGTAGCTTAATTATTGAACTACTTCTGTACCAGCTGATAGATAGGTGCTGGTCCCCTGATGCCCAGAACTTACTCATTTCTTTGTCTCTGTTTCCTTTTCTTCTGGATAAGGATACATAATTATAGTACTTATCTCATAAATCTGTGAATATTAAACAAGGGACCAACATGCTTATCACAGTGGCCAGTACAGAATTAAGGCGTAATGAATTAAAGCCATCATTATTATTAGCTATGTTGTTTTTATTTAGTTATTGAGAGAGAGGTGGGGGAGGGGCAGAGGGAGAGAGTAAATCTTTTTTTTTTAAGATTTTATTTATTTGACAGAGACACAGTAAGAGAGGGAACACAAGCAGGGGGAGTGGGAGTGGGAGAAGCGGGCTTCCTGCCCAGCAGGGAGCCGAACTGGGGACTCTACCCGAGGATCCTGAGATCAGAACCTGGGTGGGAGGCAGAGGCTTAACGACTGAGCCACCCAGGCACCTGGAGACAGTAAATCTTAAGCAGAAGCCCAGCACAGGGCTGGATATCAGAACCCTGAGATCATGCCCTGAGCAGAAATATGAGTCTAATGCTTAGTCCAAGAAGCCAGGGAGGAACCCCAATTAGCTATGTTTTTTTATAAATAATAAATTTTTAAAAACATGGCATAGATCCAAAGACCGTACTCAAGGACAAGCTAACACAGGGAACAGTAGGCTGGGCACAGTGTTTGACTCCCGCAGGAGCAATAATAACTGACCGAAGAACGGGCAGTAATAGTAACTTTCCCACCCATCAGTCGCTTCCTGCCCACAACTTTGCGGGTATGGCTTTGACTCAGTGTTTCTGGGACCTTCCCTGATGACACGTGTTGTCGCCATCCGTCCGTCTCAGGGCGGAGGTAAGCGCGGAGTCATCCCTGTGTCCCGTTGTCTCCCCGATCCCGCAGCGGGCCCTGCTCTCGGCCGGACAGGCCGCCCCTCCAGGCCGCGGCGCCGCGGAACGCGGGGCGCGCCGCCGGCTCCTCGCCGCAGGGCTCCGCCTACCGGAGAGTCTGGGCCGCGTTTGCCAACCAGTCCAGGGCCGAGAGAGACGCTTTCCTGCAGGATGTTTTCCCCGAAGGCTTCCTCTGGGGCGTCTCCACCGGAGCCTTTAACGTGGAAGGCGGCTGGGCCGAGGGCGGGAGGGGGCCGAGCGTCTGGGACCCGCCGGGGCGCCCGAACGCCGCCCGGGGCGCGGCGACGCCGAGGGTGGCCAGTGACAGTTACCACAAGGTGGACAGCGACGTGGCCTTGCTGCGGGGCCTCCGAGCTCAGGTGTACAAGTTTTCCATCTCCTGGTCCCGCATCTTCCCCGGCGGGCGCGGGCGCCGGCCCAGCCGCCAGGGCGTCGCCTACTACAGCCGCCTGGTGGACAGCTTGCTGGCGGCGCGCGTCGAGCCCATGGTCGCGCTCTTCCACTGGGACCTGCCCCGGGCGCTGCAGCAGCACGGCGGGTGGCAGAACGACAGCGTGGTGGACGCCTTCCTGGACTACGCGGCTTTCTGCTTCGCCACCTTCGGGGACCGCGTGAAGCTGTGGGTGACCTTCCACGAGCCGTGGGTGATGAGCTACGCCGGCTACGGCACTGGCCGCCACGCGCCGGGCCTCTCGGACCCGGGGGGGGCCTCCTTCAAGGTACGTCCGGGCCCTGCGGCGCCGCCTCGTTGGGGGGGGGGGCACATTTCTCTGGTCACTTTCTCTTCCCTTCAGCAGGCCTTTCCTTTTTGCCCTTTAAAGGAAGCCAGAGGGGGGAGGGGAGGCCCCGGAAATGGTTAATCACCTTATTTTGTCCAGATGCTGTGCTGGCACCCGGGAAACAGTCATCACGTCTTGGCACAGCGCTGCTGGCTGAGGGGATTGGGGCTCGGAGAGTAGGAACTGCTTCCTGATGGCATCGGTAGAGGGCCAGCGTGCTTTCCAGGTCAGCCAGGACTCTTAGTGGAAAGTGACAGAAAGCAGAACCCAGACCGAGCTAAGCAAAGAGGGAATCTGTCCGCCCAGGAAACGGAAAAGTCTGGGTTTTAGCTGGTCACAGTGGAGCTCGATCAGACCCAGAATAAAGCCACTAGTACTCAGTTTCTTTTCTCTCTTGCCCCCCTACTGGCTTTCTACTTAGGCTGCCTGCTAACCAGAAGGCAGCAGCTCTGCTTTCTTCCTTCCAGACCAGCAGGAAAGCAAGCTTGCCTCTCTTCTGGCATTCCCAGCAAATGCCTTCCTGTGTCTCATGGCTGCTGCATGGGTCGTTTGCCTGTCCCTGAACCAGTCCCTGGGTCTAGGCTAGGGGACTGGAATGCACTGGCTGGTCTGGGTCACGATCCCAGCTCTACCCATCATACACTGGCTGAGAGGTAGGGAGGGAGAAAGGGTTCGGCTTTCCAGGGGCTAGTCAGTGTATCATTCCCACAAGAAGGGGATGTATATACTGGAGACAGTAATTTAACTGGCTTAATGTAGGTCCTTTCCATCATTTCCGTATTACTTCAAAATCTCAGCCTTCCCTGGCAGCCTTCTTCAGGATGGCCTGGTTAGTCTTTCTCCTGCCACACTTGGAGTTCTCTTCTGAAATAGGAGTCTTTGTCCCATGCTGGTTATTAAAGAGGATGCCATGGCTCATGTCCTTGAGATTTAAAGCTTTTTGGAGGAAATGATACAAATACACATAAGAAAATTAGAGAACAGTCTCAAATGTCCACAATCAGAATGAGATAGAAAAATCGGAATCAGTGACTTGGTGAAACGCCAAAAATCATAGCACTAAAGTCAAGGCTTCTACTCTGTTCTCGTTCAGCAAGTGACTATACACACTGAGAGAGAACACTTCCAAAAATGGAATGTTGGAACCTTTCTATTTGTCTCCTCATTTAAAAACTCACACTAACCTCTTCTCCTTAGGCTTCTTAGCCCTACAAGTGTGAATCCTGGAAAGCCCACCTCACTTTGGTCCTTCACATCTTGCTTTCGTGTATTAGTTAAAACAGTATAATACCATTAAGGAAAAATTTCAAAGAAAAAGTTTCTCTCCTGATTCTGCCCATGTTTCCTTCCAGTCCTGGCTCCCTTGCATTCACAGTGTACTCACAGTGCACTTGATTTAGTGCATTTTTAAAGTCAACTTTATTTTTTTACAGTAGTTCACAGCAAAATTGAATAGAAGTTACATAGATTTCCCATATACTTTCTGCCCACCCCCCCCCACACAGCTTCCCCCATTATCAACACCCCCCACCACCAGCATGGTACATTTTTTTTACAATTGATGACCCTACACTGACACGTCACAATCACCCAGTGCCCATTTTTCACCTGACTTATTAACACACTTCCATATTCCTTGGCCACAGTGGCTGGTTCTGCTAGGGGTCTGATAGTCTCCTGAGCCCCCTGCCTTACACGGACTCATTTAGAAGGAAAGCAGTCCTACCTTTTGGAAAGGAGCACGGTTTGCCATGGTGTTTAGGACCCAGTTAAGGACTAACTTTTGGAACGTGAGAAGCAGTGAGGAATTTCACTTCTAGGGCCTATGTTGATATGAAATTCTTCAATAATTGTCGTCATCTTCAGAAGACAAAAAGGAAAAGAAGCTAGGCAGCAGCAAGCTCCTGCGTGTGCTCCAGGTTTCTGCTTTGTATACACAATTTTTTTTTAGATTTTATTTATTTGACAGAGTGAGAGAGGGAGAAGCAGGCTTCCTGCTGAGCAGGGAGCCTGATGTGGGGCTCGATCCCAGGACCCTGGGATCATGACCTGAGCCGAAGGCAGACGCCCAACGACTGAGCCACCCAGGTACCCATGTATCTGTGATCTTCTTTAGTCCTCCTAAATGCATCCATAATTACCTCTTCTCGCAGAAAAGGAAACTGAATGAGAAGATTGTTTGAATTTCCTGAGTGAGTTAGTGACAAAGTCAAGATTAAAATCTATGTGTGTTATACTCTAGGCATTCCACTTTTGCCCGTTTTCCCATGGTCCTCTGCTAAGGGAAGCTGTTGACTTTTGTAAGACCTTGAGTTAAGTCTACAAAGAGATTGCTGGTCATGGGTTTTCTTCCTAGATTTCATTAGGTAGAAAGGAGGACAGGCAGGTTAGAATTATTCCATTCCTTGTATGGCAACTAAAATATCCCCCCAAATTCATTGTTGATGAATTAGTCAATAAGGATTATTGAGGGCAAAGGCAGAATAGCATCATTTGGGATAATACAGGCCTAGAGTCAGACTTCCTGCATTCTACACCTCTCTGGATCTTGTTCCTCTCATCTGTACAGTGGTAATAATAATTGCCATATGGGGTGGTTGTAAGAAATACGTGAGAGAATTCATTAACAATATTTACTATGAAACATGGTGTTGATGCTTCTGCTATTGACCTGTCAGTGGTGGTGGTGACTCGTTGACATTCTCACTGACTTACTGTCTCTGTTGTCTGCATTGTTGATATTGTGGCACTGGTGTTGATGGTGTTGTCAATGTCAACATTGCCCATGTCGTTGATTTATTGACATTGTTAGCATCTGTCTTAACTTATTATTGATATTGTTGACTTGTTGACTATTGGCTTTAACTTGTGATGACTTGCTGATGTTGTTTGTTACTCTTGTTATTGATGTGGACGTTTTCAGTGTTGGTGTTGTCATTAACATTGGTGACCTTGACATTGGTGTTAACTTGTTGATGTAGTTGTAGACTTGATATTTGCTTATGGTTGATGGCTTTACTGTTGGTTGCTATTAAGCACTGTATTCCTTTCTTTCTTCCTCACAAGGTGGCTCACTTGGTCCTCAAGGCTCATGCAAGAGTTTGGCACCACTATAATAGCCACTATCGTCCACAACAGCAGGGACGCGTGGGCATTGTGTTGAACTCAGACTGGGCAGAACCTCTGTCTCCAGAGAGGCCTGAGGACCTTAGAGCCTCTGAACGCTTCTTGCATTTCATGCTGGGCTGGTTTGCACATCCCATCTTTGTGGATGGAGACTACCCTGCTGCCCTGAAGGCCCAGATCCAACAGGTGAACCAACAGTGCCCCAGTCCTGTGGCCCAACTCCCTGAGTTCACGGAGGCAGAGAAGCAGCTTCTGAAAGGCTCTGCTGATTTTCTGGGTCTGTCTCATTATACCTCCCGCCTCATCAGCAAGGCTCAAGAAGATTCCTGCATCCCCAGCTACGATACCATTGGAGGCTTCTCCCAACACGTGGACCCTGCATGGCCCCAGACCTCATCTCCTTGGATTTATGTGGTGCCCTGGGGTATAAGGAGACTGTTGCAGTTTGTATATTTGGAATATACAAGAGGAAAAGTTCCGATCTACCTGGCTGGGAATGGCATGCCCATAGGGGAGACCGAAGATCTCTTCGAGGATTCTTTGAGAGTAGACTACTTCAATAAATATATCAACGAGGTGCTCAAGGGTAAGAATGGTGGATATGTTGGTGATTGGGAAAGTGGGTGGTACTGCTCCAAGTCTTCATAGTTTCGTTTAATGAGACAAAGATAAATTCCCAAGAAAATGAAGCCAAAAAGTAGTAGTAGTAGTAATAGTAATAGCATGAATCCTTCACATTACTCTATCTCCCCCTGGAAGCCTCAAGCCTTTGCTCCTATGTTCTTATTCCCTATAATGCCTCCTTCTCCATTCTGCCCATCTGACTCTTATCCACTGATCAGGACTTATCATCTTTAATGCATTCATTTAACAAAAATGTATTCAGTGCCTATTTATGTGCCACACATTGCACAAGACTGTAGGGGTAAAATACTGAACAAATATCACTTTTTCCCAGAGGACACTCAGAGTCTACAGAGGAACCCAGAAAGTTACAATATAGGATGACAACGGCATTATAAGATGGGACTCCAACCCACTAAATCTTCCCTCATTGTTCTGGTCACATTAACTTACGTCTTCTTTAACCAGCTATAACATCTACATTCCACACCATTCACTTTGATCCAGTTAATTCATATCTACAGAATCATTCTTGCCTAACACAGTTTCAAATGTCTTTTAAATTTTTTTAAAAATTTTAATTCCAGTATAGTTAACACACAGTGTTATATTAGTTTTAGGTATATCACAATATAGTGATCTGACAATTCTATGCATTACTTCGTGCTCATCATGATAAATGTACTCATAATCTCCTTCACCTATTTCACCCATCTTCACCCCCACTTCCCTTTGGTAACCATCAGTTTGTTCTCTGTTGTTAAGAGTCTTGGTTTGTCTCTTGTATTCTTTGTTTTGTTTTGTTAAATTCTACATATGAGTGAAATCATATGGTATTTGTATTTATCTGATTGACTTGTTTCACTTGGCATTATACCCCCTACATCCATCCATGTTGTTGCAATTGGTAAGATTTCATTCTTTTTTGTGGTTGAGTAATATTGCATTGTATATATAAATACCACATCATCTTTATCCATTCATCTTTTGATAGACACTTGGGCTGCTTCCATAATTTGGCTGTTGTAATTAATGCTGCAGTGAACAGGATACATACCTTTTTGAATTAGTGTTTTTATATTCTTTGGGTAAAATACCTAGTAGCAGAATTACTGGATCATAGGGTAATTCTATTTTTAAATTTTTTAGGAACCTCCATACTGTTTTCTACAGTGGCTGTAGTAATTTACATTCACACCAACAGTGCATGAGAGTTCCTTTTTCTCCACATCCTTACCAGCACTTGCTGTTTCTTGTGTCTTTTTTTTTTTTTAGCCATTCTGACAGATTTGAAGTGATATTTCATTATAGTTTTGATTTATATTTTCCTGATGATAAGTGATGTTGAACATCTTTTCATGGGTCTGTTGGCCATCTGTATGTCTTCTTTGGAGAAATGTCTGCTTGTGTCTTCTGCCCATTTTTTTAATTGGACTATTTATTTTTGGGGTATTGAGTTGTATCAGTTATTTATCTGTTTTGAATACTAACCCTTTATTGGATATGTCATTTTCAAATATCTTTTCCTATTCCAGAGGTTGTCTTTTAGTTTTTTTTGATGGTTTTCTTTGCTGTGCAGAAGCTTTTTATTTCGATGTAGACCCAATACTTTATTTTTGGTTTTGACTTCTTTGCCTCAGGACACATCCAGAAAGATGTCAATATGGCCAATGTCAGAGAAATTACTGCTTGTGCTCTCTCTTTTCTACCATTGTTATGGTTTCAGGTCTCACATTTAGGTCTTTAATACATTCGAGTTTACTTTTGTGTGTGGTGCAGGAAACTGGTCCAGTTTCTTTCTTCTGCATGTAGCTGTCCAACTTTCCTGATGCAATTTGTTGAAGAGACTTTTTCCCATGTGCATTTTTATTCCAAGTAAAAAGGAATGGAAAATAGTTTTCATCTCATATGTCAGTGCTAATCAGTTGATAAGTGGCTAGTCACCTGCCTAGGGGGCTATGTTGAGAAGATTTCAAGTCCTTGTCTAGATTCACTGAAAGAGTTGATTAGTAATACCTGCCCTCGGCACTTCAGTAAGGAATGAAGAAACACATTCACTGTTCCGGAGGCCAGACACCCTCTCTTATACTTTGCTTGTACCCTTAGCATCAGAGTTACAATTCTGTAATCTTCACAATCCTGGAATCCCTTTAAGACATTATCTCAAATGATCTTTGAAATAGCCTTATGCAGAAAATAGGGGCAGATTTTTAAAATTTTTTTAAAATAGACTCCTTCCTCACCTCCTCCAGCTTCTGGTAGCTCCAGGCATTCCCTGGCTAGTGGTTGCGTCACCCCAATCTCTGCCTCCATCTTCATGTGGACCTTCTCTATTTCTCTCTTAAGGATGCTTGTCATTGGATTTCTGACTAACCCAGTTAACACAGGATGATGATATCTTAAGATCCCTAACCTAATTACATCTACAAAGACCCTTTTTCCAAATAAGATTACATTCACTGGTATGGGAAGTTAAAATTTGGACATATCTTTTTGAGGACCACTATTCAACCCACTATACCAGGGAATACCTTACTGTAGGCTTTATTTGTCTTTTCTAAGATGGGCTGTGTGATCATTTTATGTCAGTATTGCTAAACATAAGGAAAAACAAAAGTACATTTGAAACATTTTTCATTCTATAAAAAATCAAGGAGTCCTGATAGAGGCAGATGGAACACATTCTCATATTCATTTTAAGGCAGGAATGCTCCTCTGGATTGAGATTTATGACCACAGATGTGGCCTGATGATTGGTAGGGCCTTGTGGATTTTTCTTTTATTCATTCTAAGGAAAAAGGGTTAGCATTTTTGGGGTAACCCAAGTCCCTTCCAAACTGTGTATATCAAAAGGAAAACCTTTATTTTTTTTAATATTTTATTTATTTATTTGTCAGAGAGCACAAGCAGGGGGAGAGGGAGAGGCAGAGGGAGAAGCAGGCTCCCTACCAAGCAAGGAACCCAATGGAAGACTCAATCCTAGGACCCTGGGATCATGACCTGAGCCGAAGGCAGCCACCTAATCAACTGAGCCACCCAGGCATCCCAAAAGGAAAACCTTTAAATAACAACATCAGTAACAGAGACTTTAAAATAATCCTGAGTTTTGTTTTCCTCCATAGCTATCAAGGAGGACTTGGTAGATGTTCGATCTTACATCGCCCGTGCCCTCATGGATGGCTTCGAAGGCCCCTCTGGTTACAGCTTGAAGTTTGGGCTGCACCACGTCAACTTCAATGACAGCAGCAAGCCAAGGACTCCCAGGAAGTCTGCCTACTTTTTCACAAGCATCATTGAAAAGAATGGTTTCCTTCCCAAGGTAGTAAAGAGATTGCCACCACCCAGTACATCAAACTTTCCACCTAAAATGAGAGCCTTCACTTTTCCATCTGATGTGCCCTCCAAAGCTAAAGTAGTTTGGGAAAAGTTCTCCAACCAACCCAAGTTTGAAAGAGATCTGTTCTACCATGGCACTTTCCGGGATGACTTTCTGTGGGGCGTGTCTTCATCAGCCTATCAGATTGAAGGAGCTTGGGATGCTGATGGCAAAGGCCCCAGCATCTGGGATAACTTCACCCACACACCAGGGAGCAATGTAAAAAACAATGCCACTGGAGATATCGCCTGTGACAGCTATAACCAACTGGATGCTGATCTGAATATGCTTCGAGCTTTGAAGGTGAAGGCCTATCGCTTCTCTCTCTCCTGGTCTCGGATTTTTCCAACAGGGAGAAACAGTTCTATCAACAGACATGGTGTTGATTATTACAACAGACTGATCAATGGCTTGGTGGCAAGCAACATCTCACCCATGGTGACACTGTTCCATTGGGACCTGCCCCAGGCCCTCCAGGATATTGGAGGCTGGGAAAATTCTTCCTTGATTGAGTTGTTTAACAGCTATGCAGACTTTTGTTTCCAGACCTTTGGGGACAGAGTCAAGTTCTGGGTGACCTTTAATGAGCCCACATACCAGGCATGGTTAGGTTATGGCTCAGGAGAGTTTCCTCCACAGGTGAAGGACCCAGGCTGGGGACCTTACAGGATTGGCCATGCAATCATCAAAGCTCATGCCAGAGTCTATCACACTTACGATGAGAAATATAGGCAGGAACAGAAGGGGGTCATCTCTTTGAGCCTCAGTACACACTGGGCAGAGCCCAAGTCACCAGAGATCCCAAGGGAGGTGGAGGCAGCTGACCGAATGCTACAGTTCTCACTAGGCTGGTTCGCCCACCCCATTTTCCGAAATGGAGACTATCCCAATGCTATGAAGTGGAAAGTGGGGAATAGGAGTGAACTTCAACACTTAGCCACCTCCCGCCTGCCGAGCTTCACCGAGGAAGAGAAGAGGTACATCAGGGCCACAGCCGACATGTTCTGTCTCAACACCTACTACTCCAGAATCGTGCAGCACAGAACACCCAGGTTAAACCCACCCTCCTATGAAGATGACCGGGAGACAACTGAGGAGGAGGACTCTTCATGGCCTGCCACAGCAATGGACAGAGCTGCGCCCTGGGGGACGCGAAGACTGCTCAACTGGATCAAGGAAGAGTATGGCGACATCCCCATTTACATCACTGAAAATGGAGTGGCACTGGACAATCCAAAAGTGGTAGATACCGATAGGATATTTTACCACAAAACCTACATCAATGAAGCTTTGAAAGGTAGGTGAGCATTCATGTCCCCAGCATCCATATGTCACGTGCCTGAAATGGTTTGGTAGACTGGATTACAAACTATCAACAAGTCTCTCTTAGGCCCTAATTCCATAATTCTTTTCCTTTCTGGGATTACATATATCCCTTTGGAAATCTGACAAAAAGCTATGGTCATCTTCCCACAGATACAGAGTATTTTCATGGGTCCATTCATTCCTTACTGAGCAACTGCTATGTGACAAGTTCTATTCTAAGTGCAGTGAACAAAAAGATAGCATGGAGCTTATATTCTGGTGAGTTCCATGCACCCTAGAACAAGAAACTCTTCTCTAATTCACATTTGTATGTTTAACTTCTAAAGTGAGCTGAGACTCTTGATTTAAGGCATGTCCATTTACCCCAACAAAAGAATTTGATTTTGCAAGGATTGGTCATTAATCATTGCTGTGAGGGCCTCAGTGCTGGCAAAAAAGACAAGGTGATTTGTCTGTCTGGGCATATATTACTTGTGTGCAGAAGGTAATGGCTTAGGACTACTGTCTTGAATGAGGTGCCAGTCTTGGCTGGGCTTCTTGGGGAACCTCACCCTCCTGGTGTAAAGCTCTTCTCTTCTCCCTTTGGGATGTTCCCAGCCTACAGACTCGATGGTGTAGACCTTCGAGGCTATTCTGCATGGTCTCTGATGGACAACTTTGAATGGCTGAATGGCTACACACTCAAGTTTGGATTGTACCATGTCGATTTCAATAATGCAAACAGGCCTCGCACAGCAAGAGCCTCAGCCAGATACTACACAGAAGTCATCACCAACAACGGCATGCCATTGCCCAGGGAGGATGAGTTTCTCTATGGACATTTTCCTGAGGGCTTCATCTGGAGTACAGCTTCTGCTGCATATCAGGTGAGAAGTCCAGCGCCTTTCAGCAACATCTCTTGCACACCTCCTAAGTGCCAGGCTGTGGGCTCGGTGCCCGGGGGGCGGGGAGGACAGGGAAAGGCAGGTAAGAGCAGGAGTTTCTCATAGACCTGTGGGAGGGAAGTACTAGGTGCCATGTGGGGAGTCAGGGAGTTCCTTTCCCTGGACAGCCTGGCTTCTTCACATCCTGAATTCTTCAATTCAGGCAGACCAGCATGGCTTCTAGGGCTGTGCTGAGATGGGCGTTGGCAGGCAAAATAGAGTGTGTGAAGCTCGGCACCAGCGCTTAGGCAGAGACATGCGAACAGGAAGTTTCTCTGCTAGAACGTGTCTGTCACCCAGTCTCTTCCTAGCAGGCAGTTGGCTCAGAGTGGCTGTCCCAGGGGCCTGGGCTTGTTTCGATGTCCTGACCACATGCCAATGTTAGCTTATTCGTGCCAAATGAAGCTCACTGATACAGAAAACAAGGGTTTTGCTTTTCCCCCAGAAAAATGAAAGATAAAAAGCAAAGAGTGACTTGCCCAGGCAGTTAGTGGGGAGTCCCTGCTTTACATCTTCTGCCTCCGTTGATTGTCTTTTAGGCAGGAGTCGGGTGGGGGGCACTCTGTGTGCTCCCTGTGGGACCTGGTCAGGATCGGCACTGTGAGCTGATGTGACCCCAGGTGTGTTCAGCCCTTGGGTGAGGTCTAGACAACCAGAGCTGCTGGAAATGTTTTTGAGGGAGGTGAGGGTTAGGTGCCCCAGATGACCGCCCCACTAGTTTACACCGAAGTCTCAGCCCAAACTCTGCCATGTCCAGACATGATTAAGTAAATGTACAAACACAAAAAACTGTTCATGGAGCCTGTTCTGTGGGCTGGAGGAAACCCCAGTTCTTGGTCCTCTTTGGTGCTCTGGCCAACACCTTGCATGAAAGAATCATTTGAAGATATGCCAAGATTTCAGAGACAATGTTCTGTTACTCTCACTTCAGGCCAACAGAACCTGCCATCCAGGGTTTCCCCAGTTCGGCCTGATGGCCAGATCCTGTGTCCTTTCTGCATGGCCTTCATTCTTTGAGCACTTCCTTAGTTCTTTCTGATACAAGATGCTCCAGGTTCATCTTGGGCCTTTTCTGTCCCAGCCCTCTAACCATCCCTTTTCCTAATGAGCACCGGCCTCTTTGACTGGATAAGGGCATTTAGAATCCAAGGTCCAGGTGCTGGGTGTGCTCGCCGCCACTGGGGTGTCAGCATTCTTCAGCCCTCACAGCAGACAGAGCCAGGAAATACACGTGTGAACACACATGCCCGCACACACACACTCATGGACTTGTATGTATTTCTACGTCCACCCCATCTCTATGTAGACTGAAAAATAGTGAGTTCATACTGATACATCTGATTCCAGTCCAACTCCACAGGCTTAATGCTAGCTTTCCCATCACGTATTCTTATCTCCTTTCTCCAATGGTGAAAAATCTAGTTCCTAAGTGCCTCAATGTTGTCACTTATTTTTTCCATCTCCCTGCATGAACTAATCTCCTATCCACCAAGGCCATCTCCTGCACCAGTGTGTGCCTGTTGGTGCTGGGCCCGCTGCTCTCATGGGGGCTATGCAGGCCACCCTTGGGCATGTGTTCTTGGCTGGGAAACCACTAACTTAGCGGCGTCCAGTCACATAACATCACAGTGTATGTGCTGTAGTGCTTTCAAGTAAAGTAGGGGCGCCTGGCTTGCTCATTTGGTTAAGTGTCCAACTCTTGATTTCATCTCAGGTCATGATTTCAGGGTTGTGGGATTGAGCCCCATGTTGGGCTCCTCACCTGGCGAGGGAGGAGTCTATTTGGGAGTTTCTCTTTTCCTCTCTCTGTCCCTGCCCTCCAACCCGGTTCGTGCATGCTTGCTCTGTCTCCAAAATAAATCAGTATTTTAAAAATAAAGTAAATTATAGAAATTGTACCTGTTCCATTACCTAAGTCTGTAAGTAGGCATTTGTTTAGTGGCCTTCGGCTCAGGTCATGATCCCAGGGTCCTGGGATTGAGTCCTGCATCAGGCTCCTTACTTCTCCCTCTGTCTACTCTGTCTGCCACTCCCCTTCCTTGTGCTTTCTCTCTGACAAATAAATAAAATCTTAAAAAAAAAAATTGTCTCCACAGCTGGCATCACTGGTATTTGTTTGACTGTGGCTGGGGTAGGAGGCATGGGGCATTGTTCATTCAGACTTGTAGTGACCACCTGCCATACACCAGACACTGCCGTGTTAAGCTCTGGGACACCAAGACGAAAGGACCCAATGCCTAGGAAGACCATCTGTACTCCCACAACTGCATGGTACAGGGTGACAGTGCTGGCATGGACAGACAGTATGTACAGAAGGCTGTAGAAGCTCAGAAATCAAAGGGTGGCCAGATAATTTTCCCAGAGCAGGTTACTTTGACTTGTGTCCTGACTTGTGAAACCCCATTGACAGAAAGGAACTTGTGGGGTCTTGACTGCAGAACTTAACTCTAGACTATGTCTTGTCACCTTGAGATTGAAGGTGCATGGAGAGCAGATGGCAAAGGACTCAGTATTTGGGACACGTTTTCTCACACACCACTGAGGGTTGGGAATGATGACACCGGCAATGTGGCCTGTGACAGTTACCACAAGATTGCTGAGGACGTGGTCGCCCTGCAGAATCTGGGGGTGTCCCACTATCGCTTCTCTGTCGCCTGGTCTCGTGTCCTCCCAGATGGAACCACCAAGTACATCAATGAAGCAGGCCTCAACTACTACGTGCGGCTCATTGACGCGCTGCTGGCTGTTGACATCAAGCCCCAGGTAAGGTCGGGCCCCAGCCAGGCTCTGGTCAAGTCTAGGTATGGGAGCCAGCTGGGCCAGGGGGCTCTTTATTCCATAAACAAAATACTGTTTTTAGATTCAGTTTTTGAACAGTCAATAAATTCACATGGTGCAGAGTTGTAAACGTAGAAGAGTCCACAGTGAAGATTTTCCTTTGATCTCTGACCCCCAGCCATCCGGTTCCCCTGCTTAAAGACAGTCAAGTTTGCTAGGTTCTCATGTCCTCCTTTTGCATTGATTAGCCAGGAGATGTATACATGTGTGCATGTTTCTTTCCCGCCCTTTTTTCATATGGTCACATACATGCAGCTTGGTACTTGCATTTCCATATCCTGTATTTCCATATCCATATTTAGTTTCCTCATTGATTCTTTTTTANATTTTACAGTATCTCTGACCTGTATTTCCATATCCATATTTAGTTTCCTCATTGATTCTTTTTTAAAGTTATGTGTAGCTCTGTTTGTACCTTACCTCTAGAATTACTTTCCTGTTTATCAACACACTTCCCTGTGATGCTTCCAGTCTTTTGCCATTTTAACCTCTAGTGCAGTGAGTCATCACAAACGTTCCAAATTTTGACTGGGTGTAAATGTTTCTATAGGCTGTGGTCCTAGGAGCAGAGATACTGGAGCAAAAGGGCATGAGTTTTTCAGCTGGGAGTTATTATGAATAATGATACAGAAGCTCACTTGTGAGCTTACTTGGCTGTCACCACAATTTTACTTGGGAGCCTAAGGACACCTCTGCATTTCCTCTGGTGTACCGCTGAGGTTACATACTGCAGCCAGACTGTCGTCCCTACGGTTATAGCTCTCCCCCGAAATAAAGTGCTGTCTGGACTTCTTCCCTCATATTGGTATGTGATGTGCAGGTCTTCATGCCTGAGCCAAGGTCACACAGACCTCTGGTAGGCGGCAGAGGCGGGACTCACACCCAGTCTTCTCCGACCCGGACGTTGACTCTCTCACACTTCAGCACTGCTGTCCTCCCCATTCCACCAAAGAACCTTTGAGCTGTTTGGTCTTCTCATTTGTTGTCAGCTGTGGTAGCATTTGTGTTGGTGCATGCAGCAGCAGTGATTTCCCTTGAAAGCAGATAAGAGTGCTGGCTTTGCTTTCTCCACAGGTGACCATGTACCACTGGGATCTGCCCCAGGCACTCCAGGATGTTGGAGGCTGGGAGAATGAGACCATTGTACAGCGGTTTAAAGAGTATGCAGATGTGCTCTTCCAGAGGCTCGGGGACAAGGTGAAGTTTTGGATCACCCTGAATGAGCCCTTTGCCATCGCTAACCAGGGTTATGGCTACGGGACATCAGCTCCAGGTGAGGGTCCCAGGCTCAACTCGCCAGCTCTTTGGAGTATAGCATTCTGAGCCTGTGAAATCCAGGTCACCCTGGAAGAGGAGGCCAAGAAAGCTTGGTGGCACTGCCTGAGAATCCCTGCCTCTTGTTCAAGGCTGCCTGACTTGCAGCAGGTTTCCCTTCTGACACCACTTTTTGCTAACACACAGATTTTATGTCAGTACCTCCAAATGGCTTCATTTCTTTGTGCTTTTTTGCCCTGGCTCAAATGGAAAGCTTCCTGAGATCAGACACAGGGACTAATGGTTGTAGGAAAGGATGAGCCGTTGGACTGTACAGGTCCACAGTGTATTTTCTGCGACTTCAAAACACAAGTTTCTAAGAATCGATTTGGCTGACCTGAGCTCATCCTGACTTGAACCAATGTGAGGCTGCTCATGGACGTGATCTCACTTAGGATGGGCATTTCTGCTACAGATACATTTGGGTCCTTGATTACGGAGAGCTCTCCTGGGTCTGGTTGGGGTGCTGTGTAAATACATTATCTGCCACTTAGTACTTTTGTAAGACCCAAAAACCCTTGTACTTCTGAACCACATAGTCCCTAAGGATTTTGAATAAGGGATTGTGGACCTGTCCTTGTCCCTTTAGAACCATCCGATTCATCCTCTCTTTAGTTTTGAGCTTGAGAGAGTGAATTTGTGTTCACATGAATCCTTGGGATCGTGTGTAAACGCTGGAAAGAGCCGAAAATCGTTAGCATATTTATCTCCCGTTGATCCTTGGTTGGTGCTTTGGTTTACCATTCCTTCAACTTCCCGCAACATGTGAGAGTTGGCCTTTCTCATGACATTTCTCTAAAGGAATCTCTGTCAGCTACTTCTATCAACTGAATTTTCCAACCCTTACTTCCACTGTGGGTCCCCAGACAGTGCCAGGATGTCAACTCCCAAGGCACATACTCTACTGGGTACCTGGCCTGAGACATAGGAACCACTCTTTGGAAGAATGTTACAGAAACCAACATTTACCAAGTATCTTCTCACCAGACACAGTGCTAATAGGGGCTTCACATACATGCTCTCATTTCCTTCTCACAAGAACTTTTTTTTAAAGATTTTATTTATTTATTTGACAGAGAGACACAGTGAGAGAGGGAACACAAGCAGGGGGAGTGGGAGAGGGAGAAGCAGGCTTCCCACAGAGCAGGGAGCCTGATGTGGGGCTCAATCCCAGGACCCTGGGATCATTACCTGAGCTGAAGGCAGACACTCAATGACTGAGCCACCCAGGTGTCCCTCACAAGAACTTTNCTGATGTGGGGCTCAATCCCAGGACCCTGGGATCATTACCTGAGCTGAAGGCAGACACTCAATGACTGAGCCACCCAGGTGTCCCTCACAAGAACTTTCTTTTTTTTTTTTTTTTTCACAAGAACTTTCTTATTGCCTACTTAGCCAAGAAGGAACCTGAAAGACTGAATTATCCAAAGTTACACAGCCAGCTAGAAACCAAAGTTGCACAGCTAGGATTTGATTCACTTCCTCTTAACACCAAAATCTACATTCTTTCTCCCAAACATAGAAGCCATCTGTAGGGAGAGAGTGATATTCTTGGCCATGTTCATTCTTCATTAACATCCATGTGTGTGTTTCCAGGAATCTCCTTTAGGCCTGGCACTGCCCCCTACATTGTTGGCCACAACCTAATAAAGGCTCATGCTGAGGCCTGGCATCTGTACAACGATGTGTACCGTGCCAGGCAAGGTGGCGTGATTTCCATCACCATCAGCAGCGACTGGGCTGAGCCCAGAGATCCCTCCAACCAGGAGGATGTGGAGGCAGCCAGGAGATACGTTCAGGTCTGTTTTTCCTCTTGGCATCATTAATACTCTTGCCTGTTTTCCACTCCAATCTTGAGCTAATGGAAATGGAATTATATGGCAAAACAAAGATTTAGGTTCAAGGCCATTTTGCTATTACCTGATTTTGTGAGCTTTGGTAAAATCACCTAAACATCTTTTGTACCTTAGGTCGTCTCCGCTTCATAGATGAAAAAACTATATCATAGGTTTGCTGTGATCAGGTTCTTTGGGGTTGAGTTTTAAGTCTTAAAAATGATTGGTACCTGTAGTCCTTGCTGCATGCAACACGGCTTGAAGGTAACAGAAATTCCATCTCTTCAATCTCTGGTTTGACTAGTAGCTGATAAGAGCTGGGCTACAATGTCATACTGCACCTGTAGGTGTAACCATCTAACTTTATATATTTGGCCCAAGAAATCCTTGAGTTGGGGGCCTTTGGATTCTGTGAAACTCATTAGTGCCCTTAATTTTCCAGTTCTATGAGTTTAACATAAGGACATGCACCTTTGGTCATGGAATTGTGCTCCTAGAAAGTCACACGGCGCCTGGCTGGCTCAGTTGGTTAAGCGTCTGACTCTTGATTCTGGCTCAAGTCATGGTCTCAGGATGGTGAGACGGAGCCCTGTATGGGGTTCCGTGCTCAGCACAGACTCTGCTTAAGACTCTCTCCGTCTGTCCCTCCCCCTGCTCACACTCTAAATAAATAAATCGTAAAAAATAAAGTAGAATCACTAGTAAGCAGATACCAACAAAATAGTCCATCCTTCAGTGTGAGCCCCTGACATGAGGAGAGAAAAGAATGACCTTTGTCAGGGCACAGCTTTTCCCTGGCTCTTACTAATGTCTCTGATGGGGTTAGAAAGCACTCTTTCCCATGTTTTTGCATCAGAAAAGAAAGGCAAGTGTCTCTTCTCCACATCAGCCCGCACTTTGGGCTCTGTGGAGGAGCCTGAAGGCAGCGGTATTCTGAGGGGAGAACATGAGTCTTTGTTTGCCAGACTTCTCACAAGAGAACTTGGTAACAGCAATCAAATTAATGAATGCAAAAAGAGCTTAATTTTCCCACTTGTTAAGCCTTGTGGGGAAAAACTCTTGGAACAAAAATAATGCATCTCTCATTTTAGACTCACAGAACTGGTAAATTAGAGCAATAATTTTCCTGAAATCAAAACCCCAAACCTCAGGAAATGTTAGGCTCTAATCTCATTAGATTGAGCCACCTGCTGAACTGGGCCCAGAACGATACACACATACCCTGAAATCAGCTTCCCAGGAAAGAAGCACTTTGTTACCTTGAGTGCACAAAGCCTCCTTTGTCAGGGTGTGTGTATTCCAAAGCCGCCTCTGTGAGAATGGAAGGCTGCCCTCCCCCACATTTAAGGCATTAGCCAGCAGGTGGGGAAGGCCGTGGGATGAGGAGAGACCAAAGAAGCCTCTCAGGACCCCAGCATCATAGCATTTGGGTGCCACACATCCTCCATAAGGGTAAGGATGGTCCGGACCCCATTCAAGAAAATAGGTTGAAAAGTTCCCCAGGGAACTTTTGGCCTGGGGCAGCCAGGAAAGCCTTGCAGCTCCTCCCTCCCCAGGGAGTTCTGGTTGACCCTTAGGCAGGATGATAGGGAAGGGCCTGCCTGCTGCTGAGAGGAAATCCACAGCCTGGAGGCTTCTAGTCTCTCCTGGTCTCTGCAGGACACTGCCAAAGGCAGCCAGGAGACATCTAGAGTCCTGAGGCAGTGCTCAGTGCAGTTCATTTCCTTTTGGGCTGCAGGGGTTGAGAATCTCAACGAGATAGTAGCAGGTGGGAAGATCTGTGGGCATTTAAGCTGGAACATGCAAATAGCTGCGGAGGGGATGTGAGTTTAAGATGGGGTGGGTGGCTGGGAGGAAGGGGAGGCTTCTCAGGTCAGTAACTTGTGAGGAGAGCTGCTGTCTCCTACTGTGACCCCCTGTTAATGCCCAGGCTCTCACCCCCACCCCACCTGCAGTTTATGGGAGGCTGGTTCGCACATCCTATTTTCAAGAATGGTGATTACAACGAGGTGATGAAGACACGGATCCGTGAGAGGAGCTTGGCCGCAGGCCTCAACAAGTCTCGGTAAGTCCTGGTGCCCAAGTGCTCAGCCAGGGAAAGGTCAGGAGGAAGTCTGGTCTGTGATACCAAACTGAGGCTTCTGGTGGACAGCTCGGTGGTGAGTGTGTGGCCTTTGGGGTCAGAGAGGCGGTCTTAGGCTAAGTTAATATATGTCTGAGCTTCCCTGCTCACTGGGAAGACCGAACATGACTGTGCATGTGAAGCTATCAGCCAAGGACAGGACCTTGCTATGTGTTTGACAAAACGTAGATACGGTTATTACTCTGTAGAACATACAGGAAATTTGTCTCAAGGGCACCCACTTCTTAGCAACCCACTACCACACGCAAGGACAAACTCTCCAGGTCACCCTACTTACTATATCACCACCTCATGAGTGAACTTGGGTAGCAGTGGGTGACTGCCAGGCATGCGCATTTTGTCATTTGGCTAGTAGGGGGTGATGGTTGCACTAAAGCAGTCCTACTTCGGGCCCACTCCTCTTCCTGTCAAGGGGGTAATAGCAACATGGACACCTAGCATTTATCCACCTTCTACTGGCAGTTTTAGTCATATTTAAGGAGGAATAAACTGAGGCACAAAGATTATGGCAAGATTACTCAGCTACTGAAGTGACAGAGCTGGGATTTGAAACCAAGCTGACTTCCAGAGCCCACACTCTGAGTTTGAGTCATCTGGTGAGGATTAGAGGTGTGGTATGCAGAAGGGGAGTGACCTGGCCTTATGGGAATATACCCACAAGTTCCAAGGAGACTCATGTGACCATGAGCAGGGGAGGATAAAAGGAATTCCAAAGGTATGAATTCCTAACATAGCTGGCGAGTCTTTCCCTTATGTAGCCCAGCTGTATAGGCTCAATAATCTAGTCCCCATCCTTACAACACACTCCTACCCTGGTCGGGGCAAGTCTTGTGGAGCGGGTTGTGCCTCAGGGTCTGATGTACTAACTCTGGTCTCTACCAAGCAAGCTGGCACTCTAGTCCGTCGACACAACTCTGCTGAGCACCTACGATGTCCCCAGGTCAGGGCCAAGTCCAATAAAGTGTGTGTAAGGAGAAGCTTCCAAGTCTGGCTCCTCAAGCTGCCGATATGCCAGCTGGGAAAAGAGTAACTTCACCACTACAGTTATCTTCCCAAATTTCTCTCATCTCTTCTCAGGAGATGAGATGAGGGTGGGCTCAGTAGAACAAGGAGACTTCATGGACAAGGTGGGACATCAGTTAAGCTGGGTCTTGACTAAATAGCGTGTGGAGCACAGAGGGCATTCCAGCTGAGGAGAAGGCTGCGAGCACTGGACTGGTGGGAATGAGTGGGATTCCTGCAATTGAGTGTTGGGGGGACTGGCCCAGTGGCTGGGGGGGGGGGGGCAAGACCACAGGGCAGAGGGCCTCAGCCTTGATGCCACGAGCCCTAAGGAGCTACTGCTAGCTCCTGGGCAGGACAGTGAGGGGTATGAGGGGTTTAGGCTTTAGTTTTCTCCCAGCATTTCAGAAACCCCAGTGGGGGAAGGTTTTGATCCACCAGGTTAATGGCAGCAAAAATCTCAGTCAAGATGAAAGTGTCAGGTGCCCAAGCAGGGTCATCTCTAAGCAATCCTAATCTAGCAGCCCCAGGGGTTCCCTGTCAAGACACATATACCGTCAGATTCGGCTGTGGAACCTGTAAGTGCTGCCCCCAAGTGCACGTCAGGAGTACATGTAGAAAATGCTCCACCAGAGATTAAAAAAAAAAAAAAAAGTGTAGTAAAATCATGCAAGCATAAAAGTCCAAATCTCAAAAGTTCAATAAATTTTTAAAAATATTTCCCCTACTAATAAGGATGGACTTTGGAGAAAAAGAGGCACGCCTAAACAAACCACAACAGAAACAGAGTACCTTAGAAAGGGCCAATTATGGAAATACAAATGATAAGATACTAAAACCTTCTGACCATGAAGGATTAGTCTCAACAGATGTATCTCTGACATGTTCTTGATTTCAAAATCTATCATAGATGGTAAACATCAGAAGTTGCATGTTAAATTTTGAAATAAATAGAAATGTACCTGTGAATGCAGACATGTGTGTACATTATGTCCATGTGTGTATAGCCCTGAAGAGGTGGTTTCTAAAAGTCACACATAGTTTCATTTGACCAACACTGGAAGAGAGATGGTCTTGTCACAAAAAGGCAAGTGAGGTTTATGGTCTGGTGGGAGGAGCATCGCCTCTGGTGCTTTCAGCAGCAGCTGAAAGGACCTCTCCTTGGTTCTGGACAGCTGCCTACCTCATCACCACCAGGCCTATAGTTAGAGCGCTCCCCCAATCCTGCCTGGGACATTCTCTTCCCAAAGTATGATGCTCAAACCCAACACTTCTCATGGCTCCTTCCACGCAGGCTCCCAGAGTTCACAGACAGTGAGAAGAGGAAGATCAATGGTACCTATGACTTTTTTGGGTTTAATCACTACACCACCGTCCTGGCCTACAACCTGGATTATGCCTCTTGGATCTCTTCCTTTGATGCAGACAGGTAAGTCAGCCAACAGGGCATCTGGAACAGTCTCTGGAGAAGACAGCAAGGTGTCCCTGTGCAGCTCTTACTGCACAGCCTCAGGAAAGCTGCCTCCTGATGCCATACATCCTGGAATTTGACGATGAGTCCACTCCTCAGACACCTAATCAAATCTCTGTCAGCCTGCTAAGTATACCTGCTAGCATTTCCAAGGTGTTTCCCATTGAGACAGACATGCTTGGAATTTTCGTCAAACATAATACTTAACAATACTTAACACTTTAAGTATTTTTCTTCCCTTGGTTTTCTTCTTTGGTCAAATTTGTTTCAATTATCAGATGGATTTTAGTCAAAACAGTAAGGTTGGGGTTCCCCCCCCTTTGGGGTAAAAGGTGAAACTATTATCTCTGTATTACACAAAAGCACTCATGGTGGAAACATCAAGAGAGCAAGAATAGGAAATTCTTGTGGGTGTCATTCCAGAAGTTTATGCGTATGCGTAGAGTATACTACCTCTCCTTCTCTTCATTACATGTAAGTACATACATTATATAAACTTATGTAAGATATATAGTATCATTTGGACATTAAGATATAAATAATTGTCCTTATTTGAAATGTATGACTGCAGAGAAAGACAAATACCATATGATCTCACACATATGTGAAATTTAAGAAGGAAAACAGATGAACATATGGGAAGGGGAGAAAAGTTGGAAATAAATCACAGGAGACTCTTAACGAAAGAACTGAGGGTTGGTGGAGGGAGATGGGTGGGGATGGGCTGCATGAGTGATGGGTATTAAGGAGGGCACTTGTGGTGATGAGCACTGGGTGTTTACGTAAGTGACGAATCACTGAATTCTGTGGAAACCAATAATCGCACTGTAGGTTAAGCAGAATTGAAGGAGGGGGGGGAATGTGATTCTGGAGACGTTCCTGTTTCTGCGCTTCCCCCAGCAGGTACTTCTTTGGCCCAAGCTGTTGCCCTCTCCTGGTCCATTGCTGGACAGAGGCAGGGTCTTAGGCATTTAAAGGAGGTCCCAGCCTATCTGCTCCCTGGCCTCACACAAATGGGGGCCCCAACCATGGGTGCCTGTGGCCACACCTGTGGTGCTGACTAGATGTCCTCGATGCAGGGAAGCCCATTCTCTCTCCTGACACAGCACTCAGATCCTACTGGAGACTGTGATCAGGGAATCCCAGAGCCTTTCACACCCTTTGGAGGATACAGTACATGAGTGAAGCTGTTCATCTGTAGAGGTGCAAACAGAGAGTTCAGGTGGCCTGTCAGAGCCAGGCCAGCAACAAGCAGTACGACTAGAACTAATGAAAACAGGAGAATGTGAGGCAACCCTATTCATCTGCGTTTAGTGATGACTGTTAAGTCTACACTAAACCTAATGCTTTTCCTAGTATAAATCCTGCTTTGTGTTTTGTGCAAGGGGCCTCTTGGGATTTACACATTGAGACCTAATCTCTTATGTTTGAACCTGTAGGGGAGTGGCTTCCATCACAGATCGCTCTTGGCCTGACTCTGGTTCCTTTTGGCTGAAGATGACACCTTTTGGCTTCAGGAAGATACTGAACTGGTTAAAGGAGGAGTACAACAACCCCCCAATTTACGTAACAGAGAATGGAGTGTCCCAACGGGCAGAAACAGACCTCAATGATACCCTAAGGATCTACTACCTCCGAAGTTACATCAACGAAGCCCTCAAAGGTAGGACAGGCCTATCCCTTCCTCCTTGTGCACCTTTCACCACTGAAAACACCTGCTAACGTCTCCCATTAGGGGAATACTGCATCCATGAGACCCCATCATGAGGAAGAGGCAGCTTCTCACTCCTGTTGGGCTTAAGCTTTTCTTTGAGGCTGCACACTGAGTCTTTTCCTTTCTACATGTAAGCTCAGCAGGCAAGCCCAGTTGCCTGATACAGTGAGATCTGAATTCCTGGCAGTCATCTGCTCTGCCGGATCATCCCTAATGTCTGATGTCCCTGACCAGCAGCGGCCTGCTGAAGGCAGGTGCTGGGAGGAGGAGCAGGAAGCTGTGGGAAGGGTCTATAGGGTCTTTTGTTCCTCAAGTGAAACTTTGGGACCCTGAGCTCAGCAGGACGGGATGGGATAGGATGGGATTAGGTAGAGGGACTGTACGTAACACTAAACGAAAGAGTGAGTGAAGAGTGGAAAGAAATGGTTAGAAAGTCCTAGTCCAGTGAAAATCTTTTCCAAGGGCCACTTTCTTTCGGAAAAAGCATGAACGCTCTAAGGCACTCCCCAAGTCTACCCATGCACTCCCATTCAGGACTGAGCCTTTCTAGGAAAATGCTGATGCCTCTAAGTCCATCCACAGAGGACCCTTTACTGGCAAGCGGGGACTGTGGGAGAGCTGTGGGCAGAGCTGTAGGCCTGGCAGAATGGGCTCTTATAAGACAAAGGAAGCTCATGCTGTGGCCTCTGCATTTGGGAAGCGGTACAGGATAAGGTGGACCTCCGAGGATACACGGTTTGGAGTGTGATGGACAATTTTGAGTGGGCCACAGGCTTCGCAGAGAGGTTTGGTCTGCATTTTGTGAACTACACGGACCCTTCTCTGCCAAGAATCCCAAAAGCATCAGCCAAGTTCTTCGCATCAGTAGCCCGGTGCAACGGCTTCCCTGACCCTGCTGCTGGGCCACACCCTTGTCTCCAGCCAGAAGGTGAGATGTGGCTCTGGGAGGGACTAAAACCAGAGGGTGAGAGGGACCTTTTCAGTCTATTTTCTTATTTATTCCCCTCCTCTCTACCTTTCCAATATTTATTTTCATTCATTCATTCAACCAATACTTTCTTTGCATGCTCCAGACATTGTGAGGATGAAACAAGGGAACCAAGGGTTAATGTCACATCTAGAAACTAGGCCCTGGTCTGGGAAGAGCAAGTCTAGATTCTTGTCCTAGCCCCACCACTAACTGTGCAACCTGAGGCAAGAAACTAGGCACATACCTCCAGGTGGGCATGAGGATCTAACACACAATACTGACTGCAAACACAGTACTTGGCATGATGTAAGGGGCCCAATATCTGAATGACTGAAAAAGCATAAATTACTATTACAGAAAAGAAATAATTAACCACTTTACTCCAACAGTTGACAGATTAAAAAAAAAATACAACTACGTAACTTCATTCAGTTTCAGTAACTCAGTGAAAGGGCTGCATCCTGAGATCACCTCAGCCATGAGCTCACTCTGGATACCTGTGTGACTCTAAGAACCTAGCTTGGGCTTAATATCGGTTAACACTGATAANATACAACTACGTAACTTCAGTTTCAGTAACTCAGTGAAAGGGCTGCATCCTGAGATCACCTCAGCCATGAGCTCGCTCTGGATACCTGTGTGACTCTAAGAACCTAGCTTGGGCTTAATATCGGTTAACACTGATAACTAGATCTGTATGAGTGCATAAACTGCCCTCTGTCTTCCTTTCGTAGATGCTGGACCTACTATCAGCCCCATGAGAGAGGAGGAAGTACAGTTCCTGGGGTTAACACTAGGTGTGACAGAAGCCCAGACAGCTTTGTACGTACTCTTTTCTCTTGCGATTCTCAGTGTCTGTTGTGTGACATTTCTGTCATACAAGTACTGTAAGCACTCCAAGCAAGGGAAAACACAACCAGTCCAACAGGAATTGAGCACTATTTCTGCATTCTGACCTACAAGTTATCACTTGCTCCACTTTGGCAAAACAAGCCCAGTTTGCCTGTATAGCTTCACTGCCCACGAAACTCCTCAGGATCTTCTTTTCTGCCCATGCCAGATTTCTTCATAAGGCCTTCTGTACTGTTAGAGACTACATGAAACTTGAAGGCTCTCAAGTCTCTAATTAAGACAGAAATATATGCATCTTGTCCCAGTATCAGGAACTCATTAGAGCACTAGAAGACCCTGCACCCGGCTCTTATGGAAATCTATGGGTACTGAACTCATCTGGTGGTTCTGTGAGCCACATAACTGGCTTGTTTTAAGGTTCAGAGGCTTTAAAGGTGAAAATATGAGTAGAAACCATAAGACATCAACTCCTGTGCAGATGGACTGCATTGTCATCTCCTGCCCTCTCTTCAAACTGCCTCCCAGTCTCAGACCTTGTGTTGCTCAGAAAAGAAAAAATGGTACTGTGAGCTATGTCCTATATCCTATGGCTGCTTCTCCTTGAGAAGGGAGGTTCCACAGAATTTATGCAGTCACACAAGCCCTCTGGGGCTTCTAAGCTTTTCCACCAGACCCATGCTTTCTGCTTATATTATATATTCCCTGGGCAGAGATAACCCTAACATCCAAAGAGAGATGACCTCTGAATGATCCTTTATTCCTCTCACCTTTTATGTCCTTCCTGCCTTTCCCTGCCCAGGATACTTCTAAGGACCCAAGTATAGCCTTCAAGGCCCATGTAATCTGCCCTTGGTTCACTTAACCTGTTTCTCTTCTGAGTTTGTTGTAATTCTGAACCTCGTGTAAGCCCTTGACTATCCCCTCTTCCTGTCTTTGCAAATACTATTCTTCTCCCTAGGATGCCCCTTCTTCTGAAAATGCCTTCACATTTCAGTTCAAATAATGCACTTTTCCCTCTACATAGCTTCCCCTAAATTCCCCAAAACATTCCTTCCTCTACTTTTCTTATAAATATCCCCTATTATAGCTTGTCCATATTATACTGTAAGAAGTGTCTATTTCTCTGTTAGCCTCTTGAGGATAAAGGACCATGTCTCACTAGCTCTACCAAACGCATTTTGGAGACAGGGCACAGAAAGCACGCCTGCTCCTTTTGTGTGATTATTCACAAAACACATCCAGAGTACTGGTGGGAGCACAGAAAGATGATGTGGTCTTTACCAATTCCCCTCAATATGCTAATATCAATAAGACAATCCCAATGTAGAATACTTAAAAACTAATTTGATCTATACATTCTTTCTAGGTATCAGGGAGAATGTTATAAAGAGTATTTTTCTGCTAGATTTAAAAGAGTGATCATGGGGTACCTGGCTGGCTCAGTCGGTGGGGCATGCAACTCTTGACCATGGGGTCATGAGTTTGAGTCCCACGTGTGGCATGGAGTTTACTTAAAATAAAATAAATGACTGATTAGGCTTGAAATTTTGTTTCTTACAGTCATTCTTACCTGAATCTATTGTATCTGTAGAAGATTCCTATCAAATGTTTCACTCCTAGGGGCCCCAACCTGACAATTTATGGTATAGAAGCATTTTCCTCCATCAATAGATTGGAAAAGTTTGTCAGCTGGGTGTAAGGGTGGTTCTAAAACTGAGAGAAAGACTCAGTATTTTAAGTTGTCAATTACATCTAAATCTCAAAATCAATGTAACTTTTTTTGAGGAGGGGGACAGAGACTGATTGATAGAAAGTTTCCCATTAAATAAACCTGTAGGAAGAGCCAGAACAATCTGGGCAAAAAAAGAACATTAAAACATTACAGAGGGGTGCCTGGGCGGCTCACTTGTTAAGCGTCTCCCTTCGGCTCAGGTTATGATCCCAGGGTCCTGGGGTCAAACCCCTCATCAGGCTCTCTGCTCGGCAGGAAGCCTGCTTCCCCTCTCCCACTCTCCCTGCCTCTCTGTCAAATAAATAAATAAAATCTTAAAACACACACACATTATAGAACTAGTTATAAAAAAATAGCTTGGTAGCACAGACAATAAAGATCAACAAAAGACAAGACTGTACATATAATTACATATGGGCATAAAGGACAGGACAAAGGTGGCATAACCAAATTAGGGGGACAGATGGAACAGTCCATAAATGGTGGTGGTGAAGAGGTTAGCTCCTGAAGATGTTAGCCACAGGGAAGGAAGCCAGGTGCCATCCCAGGATACTAGATTTAAATTAAAAAAAAAAAAAAAAAAACCCATGAGAAAACTAGGACAGATGGGTGAATTTTTTTTTTTAAAGATTATTTATTTATTTATTTGACAGAGAGAGAGAGAGATCACAAGTAGGCAGAGAGGCAGGCAGAGAGAGAGGAGGAAGCAGGCTCTCCACCAAGCAGAGAGCCCGATGCGGGCCTCGATCCCAGGACCCTGAGATCATGACCTGAGCCGAAGGCAGAGGCTTTAACCCACTGAGCCACCCAGGCGCCCAGATGGGTGAATTTTTTTAAATTAACTCAGAGGTATTTATAAGCAAGACTTAGGACCCAGAGGCCATAAAGAAAAAACACTGATAAATCTGATCACACAAATACTGTGGCAAAAAATTACTATCGATGTACTCATCAAAAGATAAACAGGGACAAAATATTTATAGCATATTCTAGACAAAGGGCTAAATTTGCGTATATGGAATTCTTATAAATCAATAAAGATTAAAAACAAAAACTGGCAAATACAGGCAGTTCTCAAACTGAAATGACCAATAATATTAGAAGACACCCAACTACATTCGTGATCAATACAATGCACATAATATGCAAACACTTTTTCATCTACCACTGACAAAGATGAAAAAGTATAACAGTGTTGATAAGAATGTGGGGAAATCAACATTCTCAGACACTGCTGGTGCGAGGGTAAATTCACAGAGTCTTTAGAGGTGGTACTCTGGCAGCTTCATTTATAATCCAAACTGCAAACACTCCATGACTCAGTTATACAAACATATCCCACTAATATATTTTCACAGCTAAGAAGATACTGTCCCAAAGATGTTCAGTACAGTGGTATTTCTAATAGAAAACAAAAAACAAAAAAACCTAAATAAATAAAATCTTTTAAAAAAAAAAACAAAAAACAAACAAACCTGTAATAACTAATGGATGCCACCAGAGAATGGATGAGTACATTTATCAAGTAAAATGTTACATAGCCATTGATAATGAGGTAGCTATGTGCTGACAGGGAAAGATCTTCAAGACTGTGTAAGTAAACAAGATGCAGTGCATATAATATATTTTAAAAATATCACATATTGGCTTATATATGCATAACATTTTTCTGAAGATTACAAAAGAAACTTAGAGGTTAACCTTTGGGACTAACACTGGGGTAAAGATGCAAGGAAAGAGACTTCGTTTTCATTTTATAGCCTTCTATATTGTTTTGAATTTTTTTACTAGGTATACTTTTTAAACTATAAAGCTGAGGAGGGATCCTCCTACTCAAAGATTGTGAACCATTCTTTTATGTACATTTCTCTGAAATTTAATTTTTTTCAAGCAAACAGACTTGAGGTACTCCAGGTTTCTGCAAGCATATTTCTAATAGTTATTACGGTCTCGCCCATTTGAAAGGTTTTTTTTTTTTTTAATCACATATTGCTGTATTTTTTAAGATTACAATCCTTTATTTAAATGGAATGCTAGGTGGAAATCTTTCTTTTCCAAACTTTTTAAGTTATCTAAGTAATATGATCATTGCAGAAACTTGGGAAAACCTATTAAGGTGCAAAAAGAATTAAAAGAATGTATAACCATCTTACCATTGTTAATGGTTGGTTGTTTTCTTTACATTATATCAATACAGGTACTATCTATATATAAAATGTGTTTACAAAATTGAGATCAGACTGTACCTATAACTCTGTATTCTTTTTTTCCTCCCAACACATAATAGTCAATGAATGTATGTTAAACTGAATTATAAATTAGTACCATACCATTTCTTCTCTTCAAAAGCTAATTATTTCTCAGAAGGCATTTGTCATGTTAAGACTTAATGAGTATGTTTGTACCTAAATTTTGTCTACATTTATGATCATTCCTTAGAAAAAATGATCAAGGAGGTTGCTGATGTTTTCCAGAAAGAGCATACCAGTCTTTACTCTTACCAATATCACTGCCCGGCTGTTTCTTTGCCAACACTATTACCGTTTTTAAATATTGTTACTTCATACGTGAAAAACAGTTCGCTCTGAGAAAATTTCTTCCTCCTATTACAAAATCAAGTCAGTCTCTAAGTACACTCAAAAATACTATCTTCCAATCTAAAAATGGAAGGTTACTCTCTTTTTCAAACGTTAGGAGTTAGTGGTCTCCATTACCAAAAACAAACGGATGAAGTATCATGTAAGTCAGGTTAAGAATCTCTTTAAAATTCTTAAGAAAAACCAAATGAGCAAAAGGCATATTTCCTGTCCTACCTACAAGTACTTTAGGTCTTTGAAAGGTGACTATCCAGAGCAAAACTTCAGGAAAAACGCAAGAGAGAATTAGCTGTAACTCAGCAGCTGTTTTGCATCTGAGGAGAACAAAGACCATATATAACACTATGCAAACAAAGTGATGCCTCAGTGACTTAGGACAAACAGTAACATAGCACCCATGTGTGTCAGAAAACCTCTTCCTTCAGTGATATGTCAAGTAGGGTGCTCACAGCTACTTTCCTGAGGTAGCTCCAGGGCAGTACTGGGGGGAAAAAAATCAAACGCAAGACCTCAACAGAGCCCTCTGCAACAAAAAGATGCTAGGATAACAAAACTTAAAGCAAAACTAAGATCATTTCGATTTTTGGAAAAGATTTTTTTATTCAGTGTTTAAGATTAAAAACTACAAGATTTTTGCTTGCAGCTGATGAGCAAAAAGAGAAAAGTTAAACATAAGTTATCTGACTGGCTAGTTAAAAATGCTCTGACTCAGAGTCAAATTACTTAGTGACATACCAGTTACTTTATGTGTGTGGACTTAAGGAGTTCTGGAGCAAAATAGCTCTAAACAAAACCTGTCATCTGAGAGCATGGGGCTAACGGGTATATGAGATACTGAGTAAGAAAGCGGATAACGGGGGGCTGTGGCAGACCTTTTGATTCTTTTAGGCTTCTAGCAGTTGGTTACCATATGCAAGGACCTAGCAGCCAGTTATATCATCTCTTGAGCTGTCTGAGGAGTTAAACAACTTTAACCCACTAAGTAGGAATAAAGAGACACTTTATAGACCAGCTGGAAAACAAAAAAGCAGTCCCACTTCTCCAGTAGAATTTTAGTTGCATTAAATCATAAGGGAAAACAATGATTATTGCACATACTGTACTTGTCACACTACATCTGTTGAGTAGAGTTTCCATTCCAGGTATTGTTTTCATCTTCACCATCATCTTGAGTCCTCAATCTGTAGATCTTCCCCTCCTTTTTAAAATCTTCCCCCCGTTTCTCCAGCACTCTTTTCCTGACTGGGTCCCTGACATAAAAAGAGAAAACAGAAGGTGACAAAAAGTGAAAACAGCAGTCATACAAAGCTATTTCCTTTACACTTCCATCAGGATAGGCAGCTGTATTCTATGGAGAGTCCAGAGGAGTGGACTCTGACATGGCAAAAGACTATACACGTTTTTGGCAGTTTAACTTCATCTGTTCTCCAAGCCAAACCAGCCCAGTCACTGCTCCATTTCCATGTTTCCCCTGATGACTTTCTAAGCCTTAGGAGAATGGGGCCACCTACTAAATAACCTTTGCTTTATTATTTACACAAACTGGTTTATCTACTAAAATGTGTATAACTTACGTGGCACCCTAGAGCTTATCCAAGCTCCATTCCTAGCCTAATTTACAGAAAGCATCAATTATCAATTTTTAATTCTTTCATAATCTGTAAGAAGGACTGATTTACATAAAATATATTAAGAACAAACAGGCTGATAGAGTCCAAGATGGTGGAGGAGTAGGAGACCTAAATTTTGTCTGGTCCCAGGAACTCAGCTAGATAGCTATCAAACACCTGCAAACTTAACTGGAGATTGAAGAAAAGACTAGCTACAACTCTGTGAACAGAAAATCGACCACTTTCTGGAAGGTAGGAGGTGTGGAGAAGTGAACCTGAGGCAACAGGTGGGAAAGACAGACCGCGGGGGGAGGGAGACTCTGTCAGCGAACTACCGGCAAGTGGGAGAGAAGTGGAGCACGAAATTGGAACTTTCAGAAGTCTGCTCTGCTGAGGGACATCGCTCTAGTGGCTAAGCCGGGGGGGAGGGGTTGGGGTGGTGGTGGTGGAACCCTTGCTGGGACAGTGTAGTCTCAGGACCTCGAGGTCACAGAAAGACCAGGGGTGCCTGAGTGTGGCAGAGCTCCCAAGTATTGGAGTGGGGAATCTGGGTGCCAACCATGAGCCCAGGAGTGGGCTCTCTGCTCCGGGTTGCTATAAACCATGGTCTGCAGCACAGTCGGGGCACTGTTCTTCGAGTAGGGACCCACAAGCGGCAGATCTGGGGAGATTCCCTTTCCTCCCTTGGGAGGAGTGGCATGGGAGTACACCCCAGGAATCTGCTGGGTTTGGAGATTCCAAACAGGGTGGTGTGCCAGAAACAGAAACACTCGGACACATGCTGGGTGAGCATGGAGTGTGGACAGAGACCAGGGAGACAGGAGTGATGAACTGCTTTTCTCCGAGGGCGCACTAAGGAGTGCCTCCCTGAGTTCTTGGCTCCTCTGGGGCCAAAGAGTGGGACACCACCATGTTCATTCTCAACCTCTAACGCTGACAGGAAAGCCTACAACAAAAATAAACTACTGAAAGCAAACCTGCGCAGATTACTTAGCCTGGACCCTGACAAGTGCAGTGCTGTTCTGCCCTGGGCAAAGACATTTGAGAATCACTGCAACAGACCCCTCCACCAGAAGATCAGCAAGAATAGCAAACCAAGACCAAGTTTACTGATCAATGAGAACTGCAAAACTCCAGTGCTAAGGGAATAACAGCACATAGAATTCATGGTTTTTTCCCCATGATTATTTAGTCTTTCAACTTTAATTTTTTTCTTTCCTTAAAAAATTTTTCTTCTTTCCTTTTTCAACCAAGTTCTTATCAATTCTTTTAAAATATTTTTTAAATTTTCATTTTTACAGTCATATTGTATTTAACCTTATTTTTGCATATATATGTAAGTTTTTCTTTCTTTCAAATTTTGGGATGTAGTTTCTTCTAACAGACTAAAATATACCCCAAATCTAGTGTATGGCTCTGTTCTATTCACCAGCCTGATCATATTCCAGCCTCCCCCCACCCCTATTACAGGTGTCTTCTGATTTGTTTAGTGTACATTTCTCTGGGGTCATGGTTGCCCTCTGAGTATTTTGTTCTCTTGTTCATCTACTCTTGACAAATGACAAAATGGAGAAACTCACCTCAAAAAAGAACTTTTCTTCTTTTTTAATCAATATGGACATTAATCAATATGGACATTAGTCAGGGACTTAATCAATATGGATATTAGTATGATGTCAGAACTAAAGTTCAGAATAATGATTATAAATACACTACCTGGGCTTGAAAAAAGCATAGACGACACTAGAGAATCTCTTTCTGGAGAAATGAAAGAACTGAAATCTATCAAATCTAAAAACTAAAATCTGGGGCGCCTGGGTGGCTCAGTGGGTTAAAGCCTCTGCCTTCAGCTCAGGTCATGATCTCAGGGTCCTGGGATCGAGCCCCACATCGGGCTCTCTGCTCAGCAGGTAGCCTGCTTCCTCCTCTCTCTGCCTGCCTCTCTGCCTACTTGTGATCTGTCTCATCTCTCTCACTCTGTCAAATAATAAATAAATACAATCTTAAAAAAAAAAACTAAAATCTGTTAGTCGAAATCAAAAAGCCTATTGATGAAGTGCAATAAAAAGTGGAGGCTTTAACTGCTAGGATAAATGAGGCAGAAGAGAGAATTAGTGATACAGAAGACCAAATGATGTAGAAAAAAGAAGCTGAGAAAAAGAGAGAAACAACTACTGGATCATGAGGGAAGAATTCAAAAGATAAGTGATAAAATAAAGCAAAACAATATTAAAAATAATTAGGATCCCTGAAGAAGAATGAATGAGGGGGCCCAGAAGGTATACTGGAACAAATTATAGCGGAGAACTTCCCTAATTTGGGGAAGGAAACAGGCATCAAAATCTATGAGGCACAGAGAACTCCCAACAAAATCAAGAAAAATAGGTCAACACCCCAATATCTAACAATGAAACTTACAAATCTCAGAGACAAAGAGAAAATCCTGAAAGCAGCTTGGGACAAGAGGTCTGTAATCTATAACAGTAGAAACATTAGATTGGCAGCAGACCTATCCACAGAGACCTGGCAGGCCACAAAGGACTAGCATGATACATTCAGGGTACTATACAAGAAAAATATGCAGTCAAGAATACTATATCCAGCTAGGCTGTCATTAAAAATAGAAGGAGTGGTAAACAGCTTCCAGGACAAACAGAAACTAAAAGAGTTTGTGATCACCAAACCAGCCCTAAAAGAAATACTGAAAGGGGTCCTCTAAGCAAAGAGAGAGCCAAAAAGTAACACAGACCAGAAAGGAACAGACACAATATACAGTAACAGTCACCTTACAGGCAATATAATGGCACTAAATTCGTATCTTTCAATAGTTACCCTGAATGTAAATGGGCTAAATGCCCCAATCAAAAGACAGAGGGTATCAGACTGGATAAAAAAGCAAGACCCATCAATATGATGCCTGCAAGAGACTCATTTTAGACCCAAAGACACCTCCAGATTGAAAGCAAGGTGGTAGAAAACCATTTATCATGCTAATGGACACCAAAAGAAAGCTGGTGTGGCAATCCTTATATCAGACAAATAAGATTTTAAACCAAGGACTGTAATAAGAGATGAAGAAGTACACTATATCATAATTAAAGGGTCTAGGGGCACCTGGGTGGCTCAGTGGGTTAAAGCCTCTGCCTTCGGCTCAGGTCATGATCTCAGGGTCCTGGGATCAAGCCCCGAATCGGGCTCTCTGCTCAGCAGGAAGCCTGCTTCCTCCTCTCTCTCTGCATGCCTATCTGCCTACTTGTGGTCTCTCTCTCTGTCAAATAAATAAATAAAATCTTAAAAAAAAATTAAAGGGTCTACCCAACAAGAACATCTAACAATTATAAATATTTATACCCTAACATGGGAGCAGGCAATTATATCAGCCAGTTAATAACAAAATCAAAGAAACACATTGACCGTAATACAATAATATAGGGGACTTTAACACACCCTCATTGCAATGGAAAGATCATCTAAGCAGATCAACAAGGAAATAAGAGCTTTGAGTGACACAGTGGACCAGATGAACTTCACAGATATTCAGAACACTCCATCCCAAAGCAACAGAAAACACTTTCTTCTCCAGTGCACATGGCACATTCTCCAGAATAGATCACAACCAGGGTTACAAATCAGGTGTCAAGCAGCACCCAAAGACTGGGATCATTCCCTGCGTATTTTTGGACCACAATGCTTGGAGACTGGGACTGAATCACCAAAGGAAAGTTGGAAAGAACTCAAACACATGGAGACTAAAAAGCATCCTACTAAAGAATGAGTGGGTCAACCAAGAAATTATAGAATTAAAAAAATTCATGGAAACAAATGAAAATGAAAACACAACTATTCAAAATCCTTGGGGTATAGAAAAGGTGGTCCTAAGAAGGAAGTATATGGCACTACAAGCCTTTCTCAAGAAACAAGAAAGGTCTCAAATACACAACCCAATTCTACACCTAAAGGAGCTGGAGAATAAACAGCAAACAAAGCCTAAACCCAGCAGAAGAGAAATAATAAAGATTAGAGCAGAAATCAATGAAATAGAAACCAGAAGAACAGTAGAACAGATCAACGAAAGGAGCTGGTTCTGTGAAAGAATTAGTAAGATTGATAAATCCCTGGCCAGACTTACCAAAAAGAAAAGAGAAAGGACCCAAATAAATAAAATCATGAATGAAAGAGCAGAGATCACAACCAATACTAAACAAATACAATTATAAGAACATATTATGAGCAACTATATGCCAACAAATTAGACAACATGGAAGAAATAGATGCATTCCTAAAGATGTATAACCTCCCAAAACTGAACCAGGAAGAAAGAGTAAACCTGAACAAACCCATAACCAGCAGGGAAATTGAAGCAATAATCAAAATCTCCTAACAAACTAGAGTCCAGAGCCAGATGGCTTCCCAAGGAAATTCTACCAAACATCTAAAGAAGAATTAATACCTATTCTTCTGAAACTGTTCCAAAAAATAGGAGTGGAAGGAAAACGTCCAAGCTCTTTTATGAGACTTTACCTTGATCCCAAAACCAAAGACCCCACCCAAAAAGGAGAATTACAGACCAATATCCCTGATGAACACGGATGCAAAAATTCTCTCCAAAATACTAGCCAATAGGATCCAACAGTACATTAAAAGGATTATTCACCATGACCAAGTGGAATTTATTCCTGTGATACACTACATTAATAAAAAAAGGACAAGAATCATATGATCCTCTCAACATATGCAGAAAAAACACTTAACAAAGTACAGCATCCTTGATTAAAACTCTTCACAGTGTAGGGATAGAGAGTACATACCACAATATCATAAAAGCCATCTATGAAAAAAACACATAGAATATCATTCCCAATGGGGAAAAACTGAGAACTTTTCCCCTAAGGTCAGGAACACGGCAGCGACATCCACTATCACCACTGCTGTTCCACACAGTACTAGAAGTCCTAGCCTCAGCAATCAGACAACAAAAATAAAAGGCATCTGATCGGCAAAGAAGTCGTCAAACTCTCATTCCTTGCAGATGACATGATACTTTATGGGGAAAACCCAAAAACTCCACCCCAAAACTGCTAGCACTCATACAGGAATTCAGTAAAGTGGCAGGATATAAAATCAATGCACAGAAATCAGAAGAATTTCTATATACCAACAAGGAGACAAAAGAAAGAGAAATTAAGGAGTCAATCCCATTTAAAATTGTACCCCAAACCATAAGATAACTAGGAATAAATCTAACCAAAGAGGGAAAGGATCTGTACTCAGAAAACTATAGAATACTCATGAAAGATATGGAGGAAGACACAAAGAAATGGAAAATGTTCCATGCTCATGGATTGGAAGAACAAATATTGTGAAAATGTCTATGCTACCTAAAGCAATCTACACATTTAATGCAATCCCCATCAAAATACCATCAATTTTTTTCAAAGAAATGGAACAAATAATCCTAAAATTTAAATGGAACCAGAAAAGACCCCGAATAGCCAGAAGAATGTTGAAAAAGAAAACCACAGTTAGTGGCCATCACAATTCCAGACTTCAAGCTCTATTACAAAGCTATAATCATCAAGACAGTATGGTACTGGCACAAAAACAGACACATAGATCAATGGAACAGAATAGAGAGCCCAGAAGTAGACCCTCGACTCTATGGTCAACTAATCTTCGACAAAGCAGGGAAGAATGTCCAATGGAAAAAAAGACAGTCTCTTCAACCAATGCTGTTGGGAAAACTGGACAGCCACATGCAGAAGAATGAAACTGGACCATTTCCTTACACCACACACAAAAATAGACTCGAAATGGATGAAAGACCTCAATGTGAGAAAGGAATCCATCAAAATCCTTGAGGAGAACACAGGCAGCAACCTCTTCGACCTCAGATGCAGCAACATCTTCCTAGGAACATCACCAAAGGCAAGGGAAGCAAGGGCAAAAATGAACTATTGGGACTTCATCAAGATTAAAAGCTTTTGCACAGCAAAGGAAACAGTCAACAAAACCAAAAGACAACTGACAGAATGGGAGAAGATATTTGCAAATGACATANATGACATATCAGATAGAGGGCTAGTATCCAAAACCTATAAAGAACTTATCAAACTCAACACCCAAAGAACAAATAATCCAATCAAGAAATGGGCAGAAGACAGGAACAGACATTTCTGCAAAGAAGACATCCAAATGGCCAACAGACACATGAAAAAGTGCTCAACATCACTCGGCATCAGGGAAATACAAATTAAAACCACAGTGAGATACTACCTCACACCAGTCAGAATGGCTGTAATTAACCAGTCAGGAAACTACAGGTGTTGGCAAGGATGCAGAGAAGGGGGAACCCTCCTACGCTATTGGTGGAAATGCAAGCTGGTACAGCCACTCTGGAAAACAGTATGGAGGTTCCTCAGAAAGTTGAAAATAGAGCTCCCTATGACCCTGCAATTGCACTACCGGGTATTTACCCCAAAGATACAAATGCAGTGATCCGAAGGGGCATGTGCACCCGAATGTTTACAGCAGCAATGTCCACAAAAACCAAACCATGGCAAGAGCCCAGATATCCACTGACAGATGAATGGATAAAGGAGATGTGGTGTACGTACACACACACACACACACACACACACACACACACACACACACACACAGGTGTATTATACAGCCATCAAAAAATGAAATCTTCACATTTGCAATAATGTAGATGGAACCAGAGAATATTATGCTAAGCAAAATAAGTCAATCAGAGAAAAATAATTATCATATGACCTCACCGATAAACAGAACTTAATGGGGAAGAGAAGAAAAAGTGAAACAAGACAAAACCAGAGAGGGAGACAAACCATAGATACTTTTAATCTCAGGAAACAAACTGAGGGTTGCTGGAGGGGAGGCGGGGTGAGGGGATGGGAGGTGAGGGGATGGGATGGCTGAATGATGGACATAGGGGAGGGTATGTGTTGTGGTGAGCACTGTATATTGTGTAAGACTGATGAATCACAAACCTGTACCCCTGAAACAAATAATACATTACATGTTAATAGTGAAAGAAAGAAAGAAAGAAAGAAAAGAGAAAAAGGAAGGAAGAAAAAAGAAAAAAAAGAAAGAGGAAGGAAGGAAAAGATAAAGGAACAAAGAAAAGGAAAGTAAGTTAACTCATGCGATAATCTGGTTAAAACAAGGGACAGATGCAAATCTAGTGGTAGGAAAATTAATTGGATTATTCCAATGATTCTGGTGAGAAACTATGAAATCTTTGACTAAGGCAGTGGAAAGGAAAGAAACAAAATATATTTAGGAGATTAAATCTGTGAAATTTTGACAGATTATACATAGAAGGGAAAGGAAAAAGGGAGGAAAATAGTTGACTATGAATTTTATTTCTTGAGTGACTAAATGAATAGATTTAGAACAGAAAGGAAAAGGTTTGTAGGAATAATATGTTTTATTGTCCAATGAATAAATGACAACTGACGAAAAAAACCACAACAAACAGACTTTCGGTATCTGAAAATGGAAAGGAAAACGGGTGAAATTTAAGCTAAGACACTCTCCAATGATGGGGGGGGGCGGCAACCAATCATGGAACACAAAGCTTTGCTCTCCAGATATACATTCATCCATTCTTTGCCCCATCCCAGTATCTCTTCCCTTATTTGAAAGAAGTTTTAAAAGCCCACACAGCAGGGCACCTGGCTGGCTCAGTCAGAAGAGCTTGTGACTCTTGGTCTTGGATCGTGAGTGCGATGGTAATACTTAAAAAAAAAACAAAAAACAAAAAACAAAAAACAAAAAAAACAGAACAACCTACACAGCAAGCTATGCTGTGTAACAGTAATTCAGAATTAAATGCTTCTACCCACTATCTCAGTAAAAGTCCTAAAATTCAGCACTAACAAGATCTAGTTTGAATGCTGTTCCCAGTCTAGAGAAGAATTTCCCTGTATCCCCGCTTAAGTAATGTACTAAGGGATATGACTGATCTTCTTAACAGTTACCAAAGAAATCAAGATAAAGGCTAAATCAGCCCAATCACAATATTCACTAAAACTTCATCTAGAGAGTCAACAGGATATAAGACTAAGGACTTTACTTACTGATGGCAGAGGCAAGGATTTTCATTACTTAGCACAGAGAATTGGTGTATGTGCCATAATGCCTATTAATAGCTCAACAGTATTTAACACCAAGAAGTATGTATTATAATAAATCATGCTATTATTTAATTAGAGAAAACTACAATCCTACCTTCTAGGAAAATACTTCCCATTAACCTCTTTCAAATATGCAGAATCTTAACAGAGGTATGAGCTAAAATCACTGGCGTTGTTTAGAATTACCATGTTAACCTTGGCCATCTGCAATAAAAAGAAGGCCTCTTGTTTAAGGGACTAGTGTAAAATAACACTCTGAAGAAGGTACCATTTTCAAATGAATATCCATTTTTCTCAGTTTGGTCTTTCTTTGAATGAAGACAGGAAGAAGACAGGAAGCAGATGAAAGAGCTGCTACCAAGGATTAAAATTATCTAAAGCAGAGCGACACCTCCAAAAAAATGTATGCAAGGTAACTGTAAGAAATTAATTAAATGAAATATCTTGTTGGATGACCTGGAAAAAAAAAATGTGACTTTACAGTTATGGGATAAGGAGAAAGCAATAAACAAAACCAGGGGAGATGATGCTGATTTTTGTGTAGTAGGTTCTAGAAAGGTGTTTGAGAAAACTCAGGTAGTGAGCTTCCCAGAAGAGATGATACAGTAAAACTTCAGAACATTTAAGTTTTTTTCCCTTAGGTAGAAAGATGGCAAAGTACCCATAACAAAAATGTTCATTTTGAATAAGGCATTCTGCATTACTAATACATTCTGCAAATGGGGAAACATAAACAGATACCTTTTTTCTGAGTTGCTAGATGACGCAAGGTTTGAGGACTCTGATGATGCTGCTCTCACAGAGGTCTGTGCAGGAGGATTACTAAATAGGAAGTTGCTGATCAATCTCCAGATGGCAAGGAATGGGTAAAGGACTGTCCCCAACAATGTCCAAAAGTCTCCACTGGAAGAATGTACCATGGATGTAGTTGGTCTTCCTGCCTAAAAAGTAAGAAATAAACTTCAATAAAAGCTACATGAGCTCAATCACATCACACTCAAGGTTCCAGATGAATCTTTTATCTGGAAAACAAAACTCTATTGACTTTAGTTTACTGCAAGAAGGTAAAATTACCATCTTCTACTCTTTTTCAAGTGTATATTTTATACAGACTTCTGGGAACTCCAGGAGCTCTGTTTTTTAAAGGAGTAATCACAACACTGAAACTAGAAAGTAGTTCTTTGTGAAATGAACCAATAAATTTTAAGAGAACTAACCTTTTGTAATGAAATCAACTTTGGTAAGAAAAGTCTTCCTTGCTTATTAAAAAACAGGCAAAGGTTTCAAAACCTCAGTGAATACAAATTAATCTAGATTACTGGAAGGCTAATTGTTTTAGGTGTGGAGCTCTAGTTCAGACCAGGAAAACTATCCTAATTAAAATACAGAAGACCAGACTCTCCATCTCTGGAACTTAAGAGATGCTTTGGCGAAGTCATTTAAACTTTCTGAGCTTCTTCATCAGAGATTAAAATACTGTTGTAAGGATCAAATGTGATGAATATGTTTAAAAACCAATGTTACTTTTATGTTAAAAATTTTTAAAAACTTCGTAAACCAGTAGGATCATAAATAAAAGACACTAAAACTATACATTAAACCAATACTGTACATTTCTTATTTCTCTTACTGGTCCTTTTTGTACATGAAAATACGTGAGGAAAAAAGGTGAAAATTAAAGTATTTATTTTGTGCCTCATTAGCAATACAAATATAAAACACACAGGATAATGGAACAACAAATTAATCTAACCATTTTTGGACAATCTGAATTCAATTACCCACAGTACATGTTTCACCTTCCCTTCCACTGATTTTTAAAAATGATCAAGAGTAGAACAAACAGGATTATAGAGAAAGGAAAAAAAAATGTATATACATACTGGCAACAGCACCACTGAAGCACTTGGGGCAAGTTCCAAATCCAACAATTTCTTTTTATAATCTTCTTTGGTAAATTCCCTCCGGGGAAACATGGTTGCTAGTGAAAAATTACCGTAAGTGTTGCCAACAGTCTGTAATATAACAATAAGTTTTAAAACCTTACAAAGGTACCTTTTTAAAGTAAGATATTACACACCCAAATGCATCCAAAACAACTGCTTTAATTCAAACTGCCTTAATTTTAAAGTTCATTCAGGGGCTCAGTTGGTTAAGTGTCCAACTCTTGGTTTGGGGGTCAAGTCATGATCTCAGGTTTGTGAGATCCAGCCCTGTGTCAGGCCCTTCTCAGAACAGACTCCGCTCCAGATTCTCTCTCCCTCTCCCTCCTCCTATTCCCCACCCTGTATATGCTCCCTCCCTCTCAAAAAAAAAAACATAAAATCTTAAAAAAAAAAAAAAAAATTGGGACNAAGTTGGGACTCCTGGGTGGCTCAGTCGATTAAGCGGCTGCCTTCAGCTCTGGTCATGATTTCAGGTCCTGGGATCAAGTTCCTCATCAGGCTCCTTGCTCAGCAGGGAGCCTACTTCTCCCACCATCTGCCTCTCCCCCTGCTTGTGCTTGCTGACCAAAAAAAAAAAAAAAAAAAAAACNTTTTTAAAAAGTTCATCCAAATGTAAACTCACAAAAAGCTTTTTTTTTTTAAATTTTATTTATTTATTTGACAGAGAGAGATCACAAGTAGGCAGAGAGGCAGGCAGAGAGAGAGAGGGAGAAGCAGGCTCCCCGCTGAGTAGAGAGCCCGATTCAGGCCTCAATCCGAGCCAAAGGCAGAGGCTTAACCCACTGAGCCACCCAGGTGCCCCACAAAAAGCTTTATAAAAACTTTGTGCTTCAAAAAGTAGCTCAAAGCTACCAAATCCAAATAGTACCTAAAAGCTTTTACAACCCCAAAATTATCACAAGATAGCAAGATCATAATTCCTAAAACCACCTAAACAAATTGAATAAAAATGAACAGCTGTAGTATCTTTTAATATTCCTGCAATTTGCCATTAGTTTTCACTATACTTTGACAAACTTATATTACTATCTCTCTGATATAGATCTGGATTATAGGCATTTCCTATTAAAAATCTGGACTAGTCCAGAACTTTCCTCATATATATAACATCAGGAGTTTCACCTCTTCCTTGTCTCAAAAAAAATAAATGGCCCATAGTCAATCCATACTACACACATAATCCCAGACGTAAGAACCCACCACACTGGGCAGTATCATCATCACCTTCATAATTTTAAGTCACCTATACTTGTAAAATCTTAGCCAAGAGTTTCTCTCCCTAGAAGATTCTTCTTACTCTAACATGAGGACATACAAAAATACAAAATTAGGTTACTTTACTGAAATTAAGTTCTTTTCTTTTTTAAATTTTTTAAAAGATTTTATTTATTTATTTGACAGAGAGAGACACAGGGAGAAAGAGAACACAAACAGGGGCAGAGGAAGAGGGAGAAGCAGGCTTCCAGCCAAGCAGGGAGCCTGATGAGGGGCTTGATCCCAGGACTCTGGGATCATGACCTGAGCTGAAGGCAGACGCCTAACGACGGAGCCACCAAGGTGCCCCCGAAATAAAGTTCTAATAGGATTGATGCAAAGCTTTGTTTTCTCATGTGGCTTCCTCCTTCACTTACCTGTGGTAAAAGTGGTACGACTCAGGCCAGAGTAAGTATTCCCTTTTGGGAGGCCCCAAGTGGGGCTCCAAAGCAAAAGAAGAATATAAGAGCTACTGGGGTTGGTTCCACTGTAAGCTTAGGGAAAAAGAATTCTTCAAAGTGTTTTTACATTGCAAATTCCAGCTCACCAGTGGAGGAAGGCAGACAGCTTTTTAGGTACCCTCTTGGGTTCCGTAAGTGAAACAGCAGACTAGATGGGGAGATGAGGTCTAGGAGAAAGATCTAAACTCTAATTTTAACCTTGAAAAGCTACATGAGACAAAGAGTAGGGCATATGATGAGCCCAGATCCTAAAGGACATCTAATGCCTAGAATCCTTTTGAAAAAGGACTCATTCAGAGAATAAAAACTACAGCTGACCTTTGAACAACATGGGTGTGAACTGTGTGGGCCCATCCAGACACGGATTTTTTACAGTACAGCACTATAAATATATGTTCTCTTCCTTATGATTTTCTCAACATTCTCTTTTCTCTAGCTAACTTTAAGAACATAACATATAATACATATAATATACAAAATATGTGTTAATCGACTGTTATTGGTAAGGCTTCTGGTCAACAGTAGGCTAGTAGTAGTTCAGTTTATGCAGAACTGAAAAGTATACATGGATTTTCAACTGTGCAGGGGGTTGGCAACCCTTAATACCCACACTGTTCAAGGGTCATCTATAACTGGAAAGTACTCATATCTTATTTTCTAAGATATAAAATTTCACACCAACTCAGATTTTGGGTAAGGCCACATTCTGGAATTAAATTCCTGAAGAAGATACTTGTTATCAAATAAAGATTACTGATCCTAAGGCTTGGCCACCTGGCAGATGGCAGGGAAAATGGCCAGCCCAAGGTGACCTGCAAAAAATGTGAAGAGAGAGGAAGAAAAAACTGCATCCCTTTATAGGTGACAACTCCCTCAGATTAGACCTCTGGAGAATCATTTGCAAAGCAGTGAGAAAAGTTCCCAAACCTATCGTTTGCTATCAGTAAATCTCTATTTCTGCACAACAAACAGATGTGCTTTCCCTCTATGGTAGTAATACATGATGGAAGCCCCACAACACCCCAGAGGGGTCTGGAGCTTCCCTCCTGGGGAAAAGTCATGACTTATACTCTACAAATTAGGCTTGGAAATTTTCTCCTCCTACATTTTAATAACCTATTCATCTATCTTTACTATAAGTCAAGACAAAACATAAATTTACCTGTGCAGCAAACTGTCTTGCTTCTTCTAGAGGAGCATCAGAAGGGAACTGATTTGTAAAGGAAGAACCATCAGGAAGACGAAATTGAATTCTTGCAATAGTGCTATGAAAATAGAAAATTAAAATCGACATCTTCACCTCTACATATTCCCAAACAGTATCATTAAAAGAGAAAATAAAAGTGAAAAATGTGAAAAATGAAAAAACAGGTTTCCCAGGTCAGACCTCTTCATTTATTATTATTATTTTTTAAAAGATTTTATTTATTATTTATTTTACACAGAGACAGAGATCAGATCACAAGTAGGCAGAGAAGCAGGCACAGAGAGAGGAGGAAGCAGGCTCCCTGCTGAGCAGGGAGCCTGATGCGGGCCTCGATCCCAGGAACCTGGGATCATGACCTAAGCCAAAGGCAGAGGCTTTAACCCACTGAGCCACCCAGGCGCCCCATTTATTATTTTTTAGTAACAGCTTTATCGAGATATAATATATATAACATAAAGTTCGCCCTTTTATTTATGTTTTAAAGACTTTTAAGTAATCTCTGTGTTCAAGGTGGGGCTCAAACTCACAACCCCGACTGAGATCAAGAGTTGCATGCTCCAGCGACTGAATTTTATTTCACCCTTTTAAAGCATACAATCAGGGGCGCTTGGGAGGCTCAGTTGCTTACGCATCTTCCTTTGGCTCAGATCATGATTCTGGGGTCCTGGCTCAAGCCCTACGTCAGGCTCCCTACTCGGCGGTTGCGGGGGGGCTGCTTCTCCCTCTCCTTCTCACTCATGCTCTCTCTAGCTATCTTTCTATCAAATAAAATCTTCTAAAAAAATAAACCATACAATTAATTTAGTGGTTTTTATTATAGTCATAGTTGTGCAACCATCACCACTACTTAATTCCAAAACATTCTCATCACCCCAAAAAGAAACCCTGAACCCAACAGCAATTGCTCCCTACTCCTCCTTCATCTAGCCCCTTGGCAAGCACTAATCTTTCTGTTTCTAAGAATTTACCCATTCCAGGCATTTCATATAATGGAACATAAAATGTGTGACTTTTGGGTAACTCACTTTCATGTAACATTATGTTCTCATGTAACGTTATGACCCATGTTGTAGCATGGGTCAGCACTTCATTCCTTTTAATTGCTGAATGATATTTATAATCCCATCACCAGTATAGGAGGGTTCCAAAGTGTCCACATCCTTGCCAAGATTTGTTGCTGCTTTTTTTTAAGTTTCGGAATCCTGGAGGGCATTAAACAGTATCTCATCGTGGTTTTGATTTAATTTTCCTAATGACTACTAATGTTGAGTATCTTTTTATATCGTTAACTGACCATTTGTAGATCTTCTCTGGAGAAATGTCTATTTAAATGGGAATTAAATAAATTCCCGTATTTAAAACTGGGTTGTTTGCTTTTTACGTTAATAAAGACTCCTTTTTATATTCTAGATGCAAGCCTCTCATCAGATACATGGTTTGCAAATATTTTCTCCAATTCTGGGGGTTATCTTTTCACTTTCTTAATGATGTCCCTTGAAACACAAAGTTTTTAATTTTGATGAAGTCCAACTTATCTATTGCTTTCTTTTGTTGCTTGTGCTTTCGGTGTCATGTCTAAGAATCACTGCCTTTTCCAAGATCACAAGATTTTCTCTTTTTTTTTTCTTTATTCTTTTTTTTTTTAAGATTTTTATTTATTTATTTGACAGGGAGAGAGATCACAAGTAGGCAGAGAGGCAGGCAGAGAGAGAGGGGGAAGCAGGCTCTCCGCTGAGCAGAGAGCCGGATGCGGGGCTGGATCCCTGGGATCACAACCTGAGCTGAAGGCAGAGGCTTAACTCACTGAGCCACCCAGACACCCCTCTCTTTTTTTTCCTAAGATTTTCATACTTGAAGACAAGGGTTCAAATTCATTCTTCTGGATGTGTCCAAGCACCATTTGTTAAAGAGCCTATTATTTCCCCATGAATGACCCTGGTACCATTTTCAAAAATTAACTGATCATAAACGCATACGTTTCTTTTTTTTTCCCTAAAGATTTTGTTATTTTATTTAAATTCAACTTAGTTAACATACAGTATATTATTAGTTTCAGGGATAGAATTTAGTGATTCATCAGTTGCATAAAACACCCAGTGCTCATTACATCAAGTAACCTCCTTAATGCCCATCACCCACCAAATGCCCAATTACTCCATCCCCCACCCACCTCCCCTCCAGCAACCCTCAGTTTGCTCCCTATAGTTAAGAGTCTCTTATGATTTACTTTCCTCCTTTTATCTTTTTTTTTTTAAGATTTTATTTATTTATTTGACAGAGAGAGCGAGATTACAAGTAGGCAGAGAGGCAGACAGAGAGAGGAGGAAGCAGGCTCCCTGCTGAGCAGGGAGCCCAATGCGGGCCTCGATCCCAGGACCCTGAGATCATGACCTGAGCCGAAGGCAGAGGCTTTAACCCACTGAGCCACCCAGGTGCCCCATCCCCTCCTTTTATCTTATATTTCCTTCCCTTCTATGTTTATCTGCTTTGTTTCTTAAATTCCACATATGAGTGAAATCATATGGTATTTATCTTTCTCTGACTGATTTTGCTTAGTGTAACACCCTCTAGTTCCATCCGTGTTGTTGCAAATGGTAAGATTTCATTCTTTTTTGATGGCTGAGTAATATCTCATTGCATATATATACCACATCTATGCTCCTTTCACAGTTTGGCTATTGTGGACATTGCTGCTATAAACATTGGGGAAATGCATAGGTTTATTTCTGAAGACTCAATTCTACTACAGTGATCCATACATTCATCCTTATGCCAATACTACACTGTCTGGGTTACTGTAGCTTTGTTTTAAAATTTAAAAAATCTGAGCCTCCCAACTTTGTTATTTTTCCAGATAATTTTGATTATTCTGGGTCCCTTGCATTTCCACATGAATTTTTATGCAAAAATATTGGCAAAAAAATCACCTGGGATTTTAATGGGGATTGTGTTGAATCTACAGAACAGTTTGGGGAGTACTGCCATTTTTTTTCCCTTTTTCTTTTCATCTCTCAAGCCTTTTGTTCTGCCATCTTAACAATATTTAGTCCTCTGATCTATGAACACAGAATGTCTTACCATGTATTTATGTCTGCTTTAATTCTTTCAAAAATGTTTTCTAGTTCTCAGTATAAGAGTCTTACACTTTCATTAAATATATTTTTAAGTATTTTATTTCTTCTGGAAAATAGTTTTTAAAAAGTAGTTTTTACTCATGTTGTGAGCTCTGTACTTGGCTGGTACTGCTTACAGAAGGGCTCACAGAAACACTCACTGTCTCTCTTTGACTTCATCTTTCTGCTCTCTACATCCTTTGCTTATTCTCTCATATTCTGTTCCTCCTTCCTCCACTAGTACCTATGCAACAAAAAGGGAAGAAAGTATTTATTCCCTCAAAATGTATCAACTTAATAAGGACTTAGAAATCACGATTATGGGCACCTGGGTGGCTCAGTGGGTTAAAGCCGCTGCCTTCAGCTCAGGTCATGATCCCAGGGTCCTGGGATTGAGGCCCACATCGAGCTCTCTGCTCAGCAGGGAGCCTGCTTCCTCCTCTCTCCTCTCTCTCTGCCTGCCTCTCTGCCTACTTGTAATCTCTCTCTCTGTGTCAAATGAATAAATAAAATCTTTAAAAAAAACAACAAAAAAAGAAATCATGATTATAAAATAAGCATGGTAAAAATTGAAAAATCAAAAATATGTAGTTTTTCTGGGGTGCTTGGCTGGCTCAGTTGGTGGAGCGACTCTTGATCTTGCAGTTGTGAGTTTGAGCCCCAAACTTGGTGTGGAGATGACTTAAAAATAAAATCTTAAAAAAAAAAAGGTTTTCTGAATAGCAAAAGTAATGCTCGTTAATTTTCCAATATAGAAAATACAGGAAAGTACAGGGGTGCCTGGGTGCCTCAGTTGGTTAAGCATCTGCCTTTAGCTCAGGTCATATCTAGGGTCCTGGATGGAGGCCCACATCGGGCTCTGTGCTCAGTGGGGAGTCTGCTTCTCCCTCTCCCTCTGCCTCTACCCGGCCGCACTCATGCCTGCATGTTCACTTTCCCTCTTTCAAATAAATAAAATCATAAGAAAAGACAGGAAAGCAAGAAAGAAAATATTAACCATAATCTAACTAGGACATACTGGAAATCTGTATTTTTCTCTTTATAACATATTTTTGCTTTGGGAACTGCCTTATCCCTGCCACCCGTCATTCATTCTGGTATGATTATCAGTAATGTTTTCCTGACCTCCTCACCACTGAAGTGGGCATGTGAACTCCCTCAACCAAGGAGCCAATTTAAGCAGACACAGGGATTGATCAGAAAGTGGCCACATCAGCCAAATAAGGCCAATCAGAATTCTTCCCACTTAATGATACAGGATTTGAAAAAAAGTTTTTCCTCTCTGAGATCAGGAGCTCAAGATTCTGAATGTGCCAAGAGGCCCTGGGTTCACCTGACATTATCATAAAAGTTTCTCTAAGAATGAAGTTAAAACTGAAAAAAAAGAAAAAAAACCCCAAGAGATTAAAAAGAGAGAGAGAAAAAAATGTTATCTTTTAAATCCCTCAATCTAGCTATACCTAACCAAATCCCATCAATGGAAATCCCAACTGCGAGATAATTACAACTAAAGAATCCTAATTACAGGGCGCCTGGGTGGCTCAGTCCTTAAGCGTCCATCTTCAGATCAGGTCATGATCCCAGGGTCCTGGGAATGAATTCTGCATCGGGCTCCCTGCTCGGCAGGAAGCCTGCTTCTCCCTCTCCTACTCCCCTTGCTTGTGGTTCCCTCTCTCACTGTGTCCCTCTGTGTCAAATATATAAAATATTAAAAAAATAATAATACATGCACAATAACCACTATAACCATTTGAACGTATGTGTTTTCTGTCTTTTGAAAATAGATTTTTTTTTAAAGATTTTATTTATTTTTTTGACAGAGAGAGAGAGATCACAAGTAGGCAGAGGCAGGCAGAGAGAGGAGGAAGCAGGCTCCCTGCTGAGCAGGGAGNCTGAGATCATGACCTGAGCCGAAGGCAGAGGCTTTAACCCATTGAGCCACCCGAGCGCCCTTGAAAATAGATTTCTTGAGCCTTCTTTTGGAAGTGATTTATTTAGTACTGTTACAGTGTACAGTCACATTCAATGACAAATACCACGGGCAACTGCCACACTGGTCATTAAGTCCTCCTGGAACTACTTATTACAGCGACAGCACACAATAGTGTGAAAAAGCAGTTTACAACTGCTGTTCTATGTACACACCAATAATTTAGTAGGAAATAATGTACCTTCTTTCTCTTGCAGAAGACTCCCTTTTGACTTCCAATTCTGCCTGTTTGGCCAGCAAAGCAGCAGCTTTAGCAGCTTCTACTTCTTCTTTTGTCTTTGCGAAACGAGCAGCTCTCTCTGCACGGTCCTTTAAAACAGGAATTAGATGCTAAATTAGCTTTCGCTGCTAGAATGATCTATTCACATATTTCTAAACACAAGGAACAAACACAAATGTATATAAGATTCCTTAAAGCCATCTATAAACTTTATCACTCCAGAGCTGGTATTTTTTAGTTTTATGAACGATCAGAGTCCAGCAAGTTGTTTATTAAACAAACAAGGACTTAATTTTGGTCATTACTATATCTTCAGAGCCTGGAAAAAGGTCTGGCAAACAGTAGGTTATCAACAAATATTTGTGGCATAAACAAATGAACAATATTAAGGTACACATGGCTTTCATATGTACTACAACAGCTTAATTCTAAAAGCAGTTGTTCCAAAACCACCTTAACGTCCTACTTGATGTATGTACATCTTCTGAATGCTCCAAAAAAGAACAGTTGTGACTAGAAGAGAATGCCACATAACCAGTTCTAAGCTTCTTTCCTAGGTTTGTTTTTTTGTTTTTTGTTTTTTTTTTTAAAGGCACCACCTCACTGGGATGTGTCTGAGTCTTAGGAGTCTAATTACTCTATGTTCTCCTACAAATAGACTTTGAGAGCTTCTCTGGAGGTTCTAGCAGGGAAGAGCAGCTTCAGGAAGGACACACATGGAGCAGTGAAGGAGGAGGGGGACACCCACCTAGCCAGCCAGATCTTCTGAATCAACCCTGGCGATCAATGGCATGACAGATGTGGCAGCCAGATCACCCTCACATTCGTAGGGAATTTTTGAAAACTACCTTTTGACTACTGATAAAACTCACAACATAGAGAAAAACTACTTTGAAAAAAAGCATCTCAATCTTTTATCAAGTTTTTGTTTTAATTTCAGTATAATGAACATTGTTATATTAGTTTCAGGTGTACAATATAGTGACCCAACAATTCCATACAACACCTGGTGCTCATCCGACAAGTGGCCTCCTTAATCCCTTTCACCTATTTCACCCATCCCCCCACACTCCTCCCCTCTGTAACCATCAGTTTGTTCTCTACAGTTAAGTGTCTATTTCTTGGTTTCCCTCTTTTTCCTTTATTTGTTTTGTTTAATTCTACATGAGTGAAATCATATGGTATTTGTCTTTCTGACTTATTTCACTCATCATAATACTCTCTACCTCCATCCAAGTTGCTGCAAAAGGCAAGATTTCTTTCATTTTATGGGTGAATAATATTCCACTGTATATATATACACCATAACTTCTTTATCCACTCCCAATTTTTAATCTTTTTTTTTTTTTTAAAGGGGGCGAGGGGAGAGGGAAAAGGAGAGAGTCTTAAGCAGGCTCCAGACCCAGCATGGAGCCCAATGTGTAGCTCAATCTCACAACCCTGACATCATGACCTGAGCTGAAATCAAGAGTTGGCCACTTAACGGACTAAGCCACCCAGGTGTGTCCCCCAATTTTAATCTTAACTGTATTTTATGTTTTTTTGGAGGGGAGGAGGAGTAGAGGGAGAGGGTGAATCTTTTTTTTTTTTTTTAATTTTTATTTATTTGAGAGTGAAAGAGAGAGAACATGGTTGGGGGGGGTGGTTTCAGAGGGAGAAGCAGACTCCCTGCTGAGCAGGATGCCCAATGTGGGACTCAATCCTGGGACTCTAGGATCATGACCTGAGCCAAACTCCCTTATCCAATTGAGCCACCTAGGTGCCTGAGAGGGGGGATCTCCATGCCCAGCTTGGAGCCCGACACAAGGTTCAATCTCACAACCATGAGATCACGATCTGAGCAGAAATCAAGAGTTGGCCACTTAACTGACTGAGCCACACATGTGTCCCTTAACTATATTTTAATCCAATATACAATTTCTACTAAAAGGAAGATGAAAATTGGTACTCTTTGAGTCGCTGAAGTCTATTTTTGTGTACATGCCTGGTAGTAAACCAAAACCACTGTGCAAGGAAAAACAACTGCATGAGAGTCAAGCATTAAAAATAAACTTACTACTCACCAACGCAATCTGCTGTTTTATACGCTCTCGAGCTGCCCTATCTTCTGCCTTTTCTCTGTTTCTTTCCTCTAACATTCTTTTTGTTAATTCTTCTTCTTGTTTTCTTTTATAATCCAACATTTCCTTTCCAGTTTTTCTCCTCTCAATTTCTTTCTTAATTTCCCTCTAAATTAAAGAGAAAGGAAGTCTTATGAGCCCAAAAGACAACTTAGTAATTTGCTTAGGTATTATTATGATTATTTTTAAGACTTTATTTATTTGACAGAGACACAGTGAGAGAGGGAACACCAGCAGGGGGAGTGGGAGAGGAAGAAGCAGGCTTTCCCAAAGAGCAGGGAGCCCAATGCAGGGCTCTATCCCAGGACCCTGGGATCATGACCTGAGCCAAAGGCAGATGCTTAAATGTCTGAGCCACCCGGGTGCCCCAGCTTAGGTATTATTTTATATGAGCTGGTTGTAGGGCACAGTAAAAGGAACAAAATAACTTCATAAAATGTAAGGGTCTAGAAGAATTTTTTTTTTTTTTTTTTAAGATTTTTATTTATTTATTTGACACACAGAGAGAGATCACAAGTAGGCAGAGAGGCAGGCAGAGATACAGGGAGAGGAGGAAGCAGGCTCCCCGCTGAGCAGAGAGCCCGATGCGGGCCTCGATCCCAGGACCCTGGGATCATGACCTGAGCCGAAGGCAGAGGCCTTAACCCACTGAGCCACCCAGGCGCCCGGTCTAGAAGAATTTATTAACAGCATGGGTTAAAGGTCAAATGTCTATCAACTTAAAAATATCAGCATTTCTATCAAGGTTGTGATGTGATTTGAAAAAAGAATGACAGGTCTTTGGTTTGTAAAGTAAATGTTACCCTCTAAGGGCACAAGGTAGTCATTTATTTGGCATAAAGAATTGATAACTTTCTGGCATTACAACCTCAAGGAGATGATGTAGTTTAGGTGCACATGATGAGAAAAATGAATGGTGCACCAGAATGTGGCAACAACAGAGGGAAAATTCAGCAAAATGTCTACAAATTTCTTTTGCATGAAAAGGAACCAGGAATTTCATCTGCATCAAAGTAATACAATTTTACTTCAATTCCCTTTATTCTTAGTGTAAAAGACTAACTGCAGAGGGGAAAAAAGATGACTGAACTTATTTCTAGCAATTTACAAAAAAGTACACACTGTGATTCTACTAAGGAAGTTTGGTAATTACCTTCACTGTGCTTCAATACTCAATTGTAAACAGAAAGTCATCCAAGGTCTGCCAAATTGAGCAGGGAGTCAAACATTCCCTCACTGGAAGAGTAAAATGATGATGTACATGAACTTTACCTGTTCCTCCTCTTTCCTTTTCTCTTCTCTTCTTTCTTCGAGTTTTTTAGTGAGTCTGTATATAAAAAGTTTTTAAAAAAAAATTAATGGAGACACATCTTATTAATATAATAAAAACATATGGGAGATTCCTTTTGCTAAAACCAACTGGGAAATGAAGTAACAAACAAAAACAATCTCATGCACGCAAAGCAACAACTCATCTGCTTGGTCCGTGGCCCCAGCAGAAATCCAGAATCAGTCAGTGGGAGCCTTTTAAAAACCTAGTTCCACCTCCTACTTAACCATTAGTTTTCCTTCCCCCCACCAATATATCTGACACTCACTTAAAAATAAACATACACATCTTCAAATAAGTACATAAATTAATGAGTTACAAATGTTTTCCCCCTACATAGAGGTAAACAGCAATATAGCACAAATTATAAAATGCTGAAGGCTAGCATTTATTTATTTATTTATTTATTAAAGACTTCATTTATTTATTTGACAGAGAGAGACACAGTGAGAGAGGGAACACAAGCAGAGGGAGTGCGAGAGGGAGAAGCAGGCTTCCTGCCAAGCAGGGAGTCCAATGTGGGGCTCGATCTCAGGACCCTGGGATCATGACCTGAGCCAAAGGCAGACACTTAACAACTGAGCCACCCAGGCGCCCTGAAGGCTAGCATTTATTAAAATGAATACCAAAACTGATCCCCAATTCCAAGAAGTTCATCAATTCAAAACAATTATGAAAGCAAACAGTAGTAATGGTTGTACAACCTAGTGAATACATTTAAACCCACTATGAATTTTGTGATACGTAATTACCTCAATTTTAAAAAATTAATGGTACCTTCTCAAAGGGATTTCAGTTACACAGGTATAAGTGTTTACTAAAGCTCAGTTGAACAACCTGAGCCAGATCAAGGGAATGCTCAAAGAATGATGGGGACATACATCAAAGAACAGAAGAGCAAAAATGAAGAGGAAGTCACTAGTCAAATCAATGGCACCAAAAAGAACGTTAAGAGAAATGAACTGTAACAAAGAGAAAAAAAGGGATCCATAAAATGTCTTACCGCTGAGGGGAGTTATAAACTGGTACAACTACTCTGGAAAGCTGTTTGGCAAATATTTATAACCCTTTTCTGCTCCTGCACATACACCCAAAAGATAGGTCCACCAAGGCATGTACAAGAATGCTCATACTGCAGCCCTATCCATTCATAACAGCCCCCCAAATGAAAACAATTTAAAAATCCACCAACAGAATGAATTAATCGAATAAAAGAATAATATACAGCAACAAGAGTGTATCAATTACGGTCACATGCAGCAGCACAGAAAAGCTGAAGCAAAGGGGAACAGAGAGAGAACATGTGGTGATTCCATTATGAAGTTTATGAGCAGGCAAAACTCATCTATGGTGTTAGATGCAGAATAGTGGTTATTTTGGGGAGGAAAGAAGTCACTGTGAAGGGGTTATCAGACCCCTAGTGTGCAGAGTACACTGGTAATTTTCTTTTTCTTGATCTGTGTGCTGGTGTCTTGTAAGTTTACTGAAAAAAAAGGTGGGGGAAAAAGAGTAGGAAGAGGTGGATCAAAGCAGTTCTCTACAGAAAAGTGCTAGCTAAGAAATATAAAATTAAAAGGTACAAACTAGAAAAAAGGGGCACCTGGGTGGCTCAGTCGTTAAGCGCTTGCCTTTGGCTGGGGTCATGATCTCAGGGTCTTGGGACTGAGCCCCACACTGGGCTCCCTGCTCAGCGGGAAGCCTGTTTCTCCCTCTCCCACTCCCCTGCTTCTGTTGCTGCTCTTGCTGTCTGTCCCTCTCTCTCTCTGTCAAATAAATCAATAAAATCTTAAAAAAAAACTAAAAAAAATCACCATTTTCAACTACCAATGAGATAACTGATCCAAGCAAAAATCAACAGATTCAAAAACCACTGGGTGAAAGCTTCTGAGGAACAGCATATTCATGATTTCAAAGAAATCACCCTATAGATACTTACTAATTAGGGAAAAGGTATCTTTATAACCAAGAAATCCAACAGACACCATCTTAATTAACGATTAAACTTAACATCACCAATAATGTAAACATAGGATATCAGATGCCTCCTCATGTGAGTAATAAAGATAAACATTACTTAGGTAAGGTTCTCAAACTTTAACCTGAACCTAGAATGATAAATAGGGACCAAATCAAAGGACATTCTAGAAACATGGGACACCTGGATGGCTCAGTGGGTCAGGCGTCTTCCTTCATCTCAGGTCATGATCCCAGAGTCCTAGGATCCATCAGGCACTGGGATCCCTGCTCAGTGGGGGAGCTTGCTTCTCCCTCTGCCTGCCACTCCCACGCTCTCTCTCTGACAAATAAATAAAATCTTTTTTTTTTTTAATTTTTTCAGTGATCCAAGATTCATTGTTTATGCACCACACCCAGTGCTCCATGCAATATGTGCCCTCCTTAATACCCACCACCAGGCTCACCCATTTCCCCTCCCCCCCCACCCCTCCATAACCCTCAGTTTGTTTCTCAGAGTCCACAGTCTCTCATGGTTCAAGACATCCTAGAAACAATTAGCCTAGACACTTAAAAGAACGTCTAAGTCATGAAAAATAAAAACAAAAACAAAACAAAGGAAATATTTTGAATTAAAAGAGACTACACTAAATTCAATGAATGATCCTTGAATGGATCCTGTATCAGGGGGAAAAAAAGTTATAAAGGACATTACTGAAATAACTGGGCAAATCTGAATGACTGCTTATCAGATAATCTTACTGTATCATATATTTATAATCTGAGTGTGACAATGGGATCATACTGATATCTGAAAACGTCCTGAATTACACCCCACCAGAATTGGTGAATTGCAGAATTCTCTCGTGAGAAAAACAGATGCTATTTTGTTCTAATCTAGTTGAAAAGCCCATTGCATCTTATTCAGTGACATAATTATCAACTGTTTCATCACTCCTGCATCCAGGAATCTACTGCTAAATTGTGTTCACTGGCCTGAAGGATGGGGTAGGACATGAATCAGTAGGCAGAGACTCCCAGCCCCTTCCTAGGCTGTAGTCCCTGCTCAGAGCCGATAAAATCTCAACCAATGTTTTTTTCTTAGGAGATACACACTGAAGTATTTAGGGTAAAATGAAATGATGTCTGCAACTTTTAAATAAATCTGGCGAAAAAAAAAGTCATTGTGCTATTCTTCCAACTTTAGAGGCTTGTAATCTTTCCCAAAAAAAGGTTGGAATTGATCAGTACAATTTTTTTTAAAGATTTTATTTATTTATTTGAGAGAGAGAGAGAGAGACAGAAATAGCAACAGAGAGCATCAGTGGGGAGGAAAGGGAGGAGGCTCCCTGCTGAGCAGGGAGCCCAACATGGGGCTCGATCCTAGGACCCTACGATCATGAACTGAGCTGAAGGCAGATGCTTAACCGACTGAGCCACCCAGGCACCCCTTGATGGTACAATTAATTGACAGTATCTCTATTATCTTTCCCAAAGAATTCTGCCAATTTTTAAACATAATGACATAAAAACAAGAGCAAAATGTAACTAAAAGATGTATCTTTTCATGTGAGTCGCTAAAAGATTCAAATTTCATGGGGACCTGGCTGGATTAGTCGGTAGAGCATACAACTCTTAATCTCAAGGTCATGACTTCAAGCCCCACATTGGGTATAGAGATTTAAAAAAAAAGAAAAGAAAAGAAAAGAAAAGAAAAGAAAAGAAAAAAAGATTCAAATTTCACAACTTTCAGCTTTGAAAATAAAATTGTACATATTTTAATTAATATTAAGAAGCAAAATTGAGGGCGCCTGGGTGGCTCAGTGGGTTAAAGCCGCTGCCTTCGGCTCAGGTCATGATCCCAGGGTCCTGGGATCAAGGCCCGCATCGGGCTCTCTGCTCAGCGGGGAGCCTGCTTCCTCCTCTCTCCTCTCTCTCTGCCTGCCTCTCTGCCTACTTGTAATCTCTCTGTGTCAAATGAATAAATAAAATCTTTAAAAAAAAAAAAAAAGCAAAATTGAGATCTCACAATTACAAATCATCAATCTGGTTCTTAAAAAAAATATCAAGTTCACGTCCTTGAAAAGACAATTTTAGATTTTTTTTCTTAATATGTATGGGATAGGATGAGTTTCTGAGGTGACATCAATTTGATTTAGTCACCTTTCCGCCTAACAAAATCCTTGAAGCCAGAGGAGAAAAAAGCCTAAGATCTAGTGGAAGTACTTAGTTTTCCATAAACTTGGGTCTCTGGAAACAGATGTTATAGCTTGAGAGGATGACAATAATCCTATATTTAATAATCCAACCTGCCAAATTTTAAGGCTGAGTTTTTAATCTGTAGGACAGAAATTTTAAAATGTCATCAAAGTTAGAGAAAAAAAATGCATATATTTTGCTTTACAAAGCTTGGCATTACAAAATTCTATATATATCAGATTACACCATAGGTATTTGAAGTGTCAAATTTATCTGGGCTCTGAAAAAGCACCGCAGCTCAGTTCTATGAGACAGGAAACTAGCAGCACATTAGGGTTTCAGAGTAGAATAATCTGCAGAGGATGGGTAAGTCAAAGGCATAAAAGCACCACAGAGTCTATAACAAGGGATGGTGGAGATGAAGGTGACCTGAAGGGTATACACGATGAGCTAAGATGTCCCAAGATGTCACTTGGGATAGGAATATTATACAGGCTATTGTTTTTAGTTGTCATTGTCAATGAATCTGATTCCATAAAAGAAACAAAATTCCTAATGGGTACAACTCAGATGAATAAAATACATGACAACAGTATAGGAACTAATCTGTATTAGGACATAGGCCTTACTCGTTAGCTGAGTCTGATAAATTAATCTCAGCAACAATTTGAAATGCTTTTATGGTTTTAATGATATGACCTGGATTTTTCAAAAGCTGTTTAAACAGAGAACAGTTACTTCCCAATGAAAGCTGTTCCATTAGTAAGTATGCCAACATTTCATCCAATTTTAACACTAGTACCCTTTTAAAAAGGCCCTTGCCCAGATACATTTCATGTAACGAGTTCTAATGGTATATGGTTTAAAAAAATACACATGTATGTATCTCCAAGAGTGCTTTAAAAGTTTTTTCAGTTTAAGGATCTCAAACAACTTGTAGACTCACTCTGTCCTGATATGCTAATTATAAAAGTAATAATGCTGAATGAAGACAGTTTGGCAACCTCAGAATTAAGCAAAAAAAAATCCCTAATTTCCCTTTCATAATATTAATATAAACATTTTCTTCTATGTCTTTCTCTGACTCAATATACTATATTTAACATACATACACCAGAGTAGATACTATATGTAACTCTTTTAGTTAAAGATGGTATATTATATTCTGTTTATAGCACCATGCCGGCAGACAGGGGCAGACACTCTCTTAAGAATGGAAGCTATTATGAAACAACAGAAACTCCCTTTCATGTTGTGATTAAATAGCACCTAAGCCCACCCTACAATGAAAGGCTTCCTGCTGTGTGTCTTTTCATTCTTCCCAAGTCTCCAAATCCTTTTTTAGACCTTTTATTGTCACTTTCCCCCAAGGTGGTACAAATAAAGATGCCCAGTGGTGGATCTCGTGTTAGCAAAACGGAATGAAACAAAGAGGATGGATCATTGGGAACTCTGGTTCCCTGCTAATGTTCTTTGAGCCTTTTACCACTTCTAACCACTATAAGCTCTTTTAGCTCAAGATCTTGGCCCTGCCCTGACACCTACAAAGAACCATCAGAATCTAGGTTTTGCTGGAAAGAAGCTGATTCTTAGTCATGAGCGAACTCAAATACCCAATGTCAGTAATCATTTTGAAACTTGTTCCCCCACGGCATCTATGTGAACAAGAATCTAAGGAATTTTCTTAACTTCCATATAACACTAAGTTGTGGGATGCCTGGATGGCTCAGTCGTTAAGTGTCTGCCTTCGGCTCAGGTTGTGATCCCAGGGTCCTGGGTTCAAGCCCTGCATCAGACTCCCTGCTGGGCAGGAAGCCTGCTTCTCCCTCTCCTACTCCTCCTGCTAGTGTTCCATCTCTCGCTATCTCTCTGTCAAATAAATAAATAAAATCTTTAAAAAACAAAAAAACCTCACTAAGTTGTTTTAGGTCAAGATTAAAAAATATTCCTGCTTTATCCATTTACAACTCATATAACAAAAATCATACTATAAAAGACTCTTAATTTGGCAATGTCTGTATTATTAAAAATACTAAACTACAAACCACAAAAAGTCAGAAACCTGATTATTAGACCATAACACATGACACTTAATAGACACCCGCTTATGCAAAACCAAGGCCTAGTACAGTCATAAAAGAAGCTGAAGTTCTTCCCATCCAAAACTTACTATCCTATGGCATAGAGAGTTAAAAGCAGAAGTGATGGACAGAAAAACGTGTACCAAAAACCAGTGAAAAAGAGATTCTTGGGCTGATCAGACCTAAAGGTGACTGATGACCTCAGAGATAATTTTACTTGCAGAATATAGTTTTTATGGATACAAGTTGGCCAGGTAATAAAAAATTTCAACCCAAGATTCTGAAACTTTCATTTGTGTAATTTTAACTTTTAATTCAAATTAATGAAATAACTGAAAACCACTCTCTTTTAAAAATACTACTTGCAAAAATAAGAGCAAACCTTTCCACTCGGACAGTGAGGTCCTCCGGAGGTTTCTGATTTGAACATCCACCAGGCTCCTGGGATGGACTGGCATGGCCTGAACTTTCTCCTCCTTAATTATTTAATAAAGAGAAATAAGAAGAATATTATATTTAATGCCAATTTTCAAAATGTATAAATGTTTTGGGTTACATCTTAAAAATTACAAATTTTTCCTAATAATGGAGAAGATAAGAAATGAGTAATTACTGGGATACCTGGCTGGCTCAGTCACTAGAGCATGCAATTTTAATGTGGGGAGTTTGATCCCCACATTGGACGTAGAGCTGGAAGGAAGGAGGGAAGGGAGGGAGGGAGGGAAATGAGCAATTACTAATTCTGGCATTTGGATCTGGGTACAAGAGTATATAAGTGGAAATAAGGCAGTTACTCTGTTGAGGGCCACCAAAGTCAGGGTCAAAGGGAAAATATGAAAGTATTAACCTGGCAGGAGGGGAATATAATAAAAGTAGAGTAAGCGTGACTGACCATGAGTCACTCTAGTCTCTCTAGAGCATTGTTGTCCAATATCTACGCTGACCAGTATAGTAGCCACAGTCATATGTAAAGCTCCAGAGGCAAAGTCTAATCCTGGATATCACTCTAGACTTAACACTGGTCCAAGTGATTTGCTTTTGCAAACCAGGGTAATTCCTTAAATGAAGCTATCTGTATCTACACTAGTATTAGATGGCCCCCAACTTAACTATGGTTTGCCTTATAGTTTTTTGACTTCATGATGGTGTACAAATGATACACATTCTAGAAACCATACTTCCAATTTTGACCTTTTCCTAGGCTACAGATATGCACTAAGATACTGCCTTTGATAATAGACAGTGGCAGCTCTCAGTCAACCACAAAATCAAAAGGACAAACAACTAACCCACTTGTATCATTCCATACCCATACAACCATTCTGTTCTCACTTTCACTACAGTAGTAAGTTACATCAGAGAGTCAATACTTCATTATAATACAGGCTCTGTGTTGGATGACTTCGCCCAACTGTAGGCTACTATAAGTGTTCTGAGCATGTTTAAGGCAGGCTAGACTAAGCTATGATGTTCAACAGTTTAGGGGTATTAAATGCGTTTCTGACTTGCAATATTTTCAACTTAGAATGGGTGTATCAGGCTGTAACCTGATCATAAATCAAGGAAGACCTACATACTTTAAAGAATTTCCTGGGGCTTCTGGGTGGCTCAGTCAGTTAAGCATTTGACTCTTGATTTCAGCTCAGGTCGTGATCTCCGGGTCATGATATCAAGCCCTATGTTGTGCTCTACACTTAGCAAAAAAACTGCTTGTCCCTCTCCCTCTGCTCCTCCCCGGTTTGAGCTCACACGCTCTCTCTCTCTCTCAAAAAAAAAAAAAAAAAAGTAAATAAAATCTTAAAAAAATTTCCTGAAAGCCAGAATTTTCTCCTTGCCTTGTAGAGAATACCTATGTTCTGGTACTTCCCTTTAGAACCTCTACCATTTTCTTCCTTACCACTTGTGACTAACTTGATTCTTCTTTACATTTCTGATCTTTGAAAGAGCAAGGACTATGAAGCAACAAAATCTGGATTCAAATCCTGTTCTATTATTTTAGTTAATTACCTAATCTGGGTATTATCTATAAAATGAGGACAGTAACCCCATAGAGTTGTTATGTTAATGTATGGTAATTCACATAAGATGCTTAGACTTTTACGAAGATAGCACAAAGTAAGTGCTTCAGCTATTACAGTGGTGGGGGAAATATGAGAATAACTAAGTAGAGCTGATGATGCACATCTATTCCTACCTCTGCATTCAGTGGCATCACCTAGGTAGTGTGAAATCAGCCACAGTAGGAGTGTTTACACCTTGGAAATTAGCAAATACTGCTAGCAAGGACTCTGCCCCCAGAGCCTCTTTTTAAATGTTTACTGGCACATCACTAAATGCAACCCTTGAATAAGAAGTGGTAATCAGAATGCTGTGAAAGATGTAAGCCTGATGATTCACAGACCTGTACCCCTTGGGCAAATAATAAAAATAAAATTAAAAAAAAAAAAAAAAAAAAGAGGTAATCACTAGCATCCAGTGTGTTCAATAGGAAATAAATCAATTTCTTTTTTTTTTTAAAGATTTTATTTATTTATTTGACACAGAGAGAGAGATTACAAGTAGGCAGAGAGGCAAGCAGAGAGACAGGGAGAGGAGGAAGCAGGCTCCCTGCCAAGCAGAGAGCCCGATGCGGGCCTCGATCCCAGGACCCTGAGATCATGACCTGAGCCGAAAGCTGAGGCTTTAACCCACTGAGCCACCCAGGTGCCCGGAAATAAATCAATTTCTTTAGTAAGTTATATTAATACCAAGAACATTCATATCTTAATATAGCAAAAAATTTAACAGAACTTTGGAAGATAACTTGTAGATAGTTGAAAAAAAAAGGTGCTGAACAACAATACAGTTAGATCTATGACTAAAAACAAAGAAAAATGGATAGATGTCATATACGGTAAGATTTCCAATGGCCTGGCAGAGTTGTCTTTGGCATTGTGTAAATGACTTAAAAGTATAGAATATACAATTATAACTTTATGCACGGAATAGCTTATATGAGCTCATATTTAACAGGTAATTAATGAATGAATGTTCCAGATTTTCAAAAAATGTAAAGCAAAAACAACTGATAAATACCCAAACATAATGAAAATTTATTGGAAATTCTAACTTCAGGTTTAAAAACATAACTGGATAATTAGGCATAATGTATCTCCCACTTACAAAGCAGTCTTGCCAAAAAAGAATATATAATGAACCTAAATCTGATCAAGGCTGTAATTTTAACTACCAACTTAAAAGAATATTTACATAAAACCATAAGAATGCAGCAAAGTCCACATAGAGGGGAAGATGGAGGTGAAGTAGGAGGACCTTAGGCTGGTCTCATCCCACAAATACAAATAGATAACTATCAAATTATCCTAAATACACCAGCAATCGACCTGAAGACTGGCAGAACATACTCCACAACTAAAGGCAGAAAAGAAGTCACATCAAAGAAGGTAGGAAATGCAGAGACATACTTTAGAAGAGAAATGAATCATGGATGTTGAGGTAGAGAGAGGACTGTGGTGGTGAAGGGTGAGAAACGGACAAGACAGTGGAGTGCAGAGGGAAGACCAACCCCCCACAGTAACTGGCCTGGAAAGCAAGAGGGCCAAAATCTCATGAATTCTAACCAGCAAGGCTTAAAGCCTGGAGTTTTAAGGTCAGTGTGTTTGGCTCTGGGAGAGTTCGGAGGACCTGAGGCTGCTTTTGGAGAAAAGGCAGGGCAAACTGTCCACAGACATGCAGCATGGAAACAGTGATCCAAAGATTACCTGGAGTACATAATAGGGAGGTTAGTTGTTGGTCTCGGATTATGTCCCAGAGAAGCAGCACTAAGAGAGGTCGCTCCAGAAACAAAGGAACTAGCCAGCGCCATTTCCCTCCCTCACCCCTCAGCATAAATACAGCCACAAGTGGGAAGCAGGACAGCACTCAGACTGGCTACCTAACTTGCTTACAAGTCCTGCCATCTCACGCTCTGGAAAAACTACTCTTCCCAGTCACATCTGCCTCAGTCTGAGCATGATGAGCCCCCTTCCCCAAAAGACCAGCCCAAATCTCTGCTTACAACACATTTCCCAATCCCAGAGTATAGTGAGGCCTCAATTCTGGCAGCGGTGGTAACAGGTCTCATTTCACAAGCAGACCAGGACACGCCTAGTTAAAACTCACCACTTTCAGGCCAGGAACCACTGTCCACAAAAGACAAAGAGACAAAGACAGCATCTTCAGACAACTGGTCTGAAGCATAAAGTAGCCAAGACACAACAGCAGAGTGCACGAAGCACACATTGGACACAGTCCCAGAAGCACAGGCCCTGGGGATCAGAGAACACTACACTGCAGGGCACTATAGGACCTCTTCTTCATTAAACCATTACCCTCAAGAACAGGAGACGTAGCAGACTTTCCTAACACACAGAAACAGGTACAGAGACTTAGACAAAATGTGAAGACAGAGGAATTTGTCACTACTGAAACACCAGGACAAGACCATGGCTAGAGATCCAAGCAAAACAGATATAAGCAACATGCCTGATGGAGAATTTAAAGCAAGGACCATAAGGATACTTATTGCTACTCTTGAGAAAAGAGTAGAAGACATCCCTGAAAATGAACAGAGATAAGAAATAACATAGCAGAGGGGCAGCTGGGTGGCTCAGTTAGTTAGGGAGCTACCTTTGGCTCAGGTCATGATCTCAGAGTCCCAGGATCAAGCCCCACCTTGAGCTCCCTGCACAGCAAGGAGTCTGCTTCTCCTTCTTCCCCTTCCCCCAACTCACGTGCACACACATGCTCTCAAATAAATAAAACCTTAAAAAAGAAAAAGAGAGAGAGAGAGAGAGAGAGAGAGAGAAAGAAAGAGAACGAAAGAAAGAAAAAGAAAGACAGACATAGCAGAGATAAATGGCTCAATAAACGAAATGAGAAACACACCTGATGGAATAAACAGCACACTGGAAGAAGCAGAGGAATGAATTAATAACCTAGGAGACAAGAGTAATGGAAAGTAATCAAACTGAACAAGAGCAAGAAAAAAAAAATTATGCAAAACGAGAACAGACGTAGGGAACTCAGTGACAACATCAAACATAAAATTTGTATTACAAGGGTCCCAGAAGGAGAGAGAGACAAAGGGACAAAGAATTTATGTGAAGAAATAATAGCTGAAAACTTCTCAAATCCGGGGAAGGAACCAGATATCCAGATCCACGTTGCACAGAGAATCCCCAACAAAATCAATAAAGGCAGATGCACACCAAGACATACTGCAATTAAAATGGCAATTTAATAAGAGAGAAAAAATATTAAGGGGTGCATGTCCGGCTCAATCAGTGGAGTGTGTGATTCTTGATCTCAGGGTTATAGGTCTGAGCCCCACACTGGGTGTAGAAATTACTCAAAAATAAAATCTTAAAAAAAAAAAAAAGAAAAGAAAAAATATTAAGCAGCAAGACAAAAGAAGACAGTTACATACAAAGGAAATACCATATGGCAATCAGAGGATTTTTCACCAGAAACTTGCCAAGACAGAAAGGAATTGCATCATATATATAAAGTGTTGAAAGGGAAAAACATGCACCCAGGAATACTCTATCCAGCAAGGCCATCATTTAGAATAGAAGGAGAGATTAACAGTTTCTCAGACAAACAAAAACTAAAGGAACTCATGACTGCCACACCAGTTCTGCAAGTAACATTAAAGGGGACTCTGAGTGGAAAGCAAAGACCAAAAATGACAATATGAAGTTTGGAAACACAAAAACAGTAAAAATGAATATTTATGTAAAAAAAAAAACAATCAAGGAGCTCACACAAAGTAAAATGATGTAAAATATGACACCATATACCTATAACATGGGGAGGAAAATTGGTTCAAATTTAAACAACCATCAACTTAAAATAGACTGCTATATAAGATGTTATATACAAATCCAGTGGAAACCACCAATCAAAAACCACTCATAAATACACAAAGAATAAAAATAAAGAAATCCAAATATATCACTGAAGAAAATCAACAAACCATGAAAGATAAGAAAGGATCAGAAAAAATCTTCAGAAACAAACACAAAACAAGTAATAAAATGGCAATAAATACATATCTATCAATAATTACTTAGACGTAAATGGACTAAAGCCTCAATCAAAAAATATAGGGTGACAGAACAGATAAAAAAACAAGACCTGGGCGCCTGGGTGGCTCAGTGGGTTAAAGCCTCTGCTTTCGGCTCAGGTCANCCTGGATGGCTCAGTGGGTTAAAGCCTCTGCTTTCGGCTCAGGTCATGATCTCAGGGTCCTGGGATCGAGGCCCGCATTGGGCTCCCTGCTCGGCGGGAAGCCTGCTTCCCCCTCTCTCTCTCTGCCTGCTCTCTCTGCCTCCTTGTGATCTCTCTCCCTCTGTGAAATAAATAAAATCTTCAAAAAAAACAAAAACAAAAACAAAAAAAACAAGACCCATCTATATGCTGCCTACAAGAGACTCGATTTAGACCTAAATACACCTGCACTGAAAGTGGGAGGACAGGGTGCCTGGGTGGCTCAGTTGGTTAAGCATCTGCCTTCAAGTCAGGTCATGATCCCAGAGTCCTAGGATGGAGCCCTGCAAGAGGCTCTCTACTCAACAGGGGAGTCTGCTTCTCCCTCCCTCTCTGCCCATCCCGCTGTTGATATTTATTCTGTCTCTCTCTCTGTTTCAAGTAAATAAATAAAATCTTAAAAAAAAAAGTGAGGGAATGAAGAAACATTCATTATGCAAATGAATGTCAAAAGAAAGCTANCCTGTCTCTCTCTCTGTTTCAAGTAAATAAATAAAATCTTAAAAAAAAAAAGTGAGGGAATGAAGAAACATTCATTATGCAAATGAATGTCAAAAGAAAGCTAGAGTAGCAATACTTATATTGGACAAAACAGACTTTTTTGGGCGCCTGGGTGGCTCAGTGGGTTAAAGCCTCTGCTTTCGGCTCAGGTCATGATCCCAGGGTCCTGGGATCGAGGCCCGCATCAGGCTCGCTGCTCAGCAGGGAGCCTGTTTCCTCCTCTCTCCTCTCTTTCTGCCTGCCTCTCTGCCTACTTGTGATCTCTCTCTGTGTCAAATAAATAAATAAAACCTTTTAAAAAAAAAAAACAGACTTTTTTTTTAATTTTTATTTTTTTAAAGATTTTATTTATTTGACGCAGAGAGAGAAAGATCACAAGTAGGCAGAGAGGCAGGGAGAGAGAGGAGGAAGCAGGCTCCCTGTTGAGCCCGGAGCCCGATGCGGGGCTAGATCCCAGGACCCTGAGATCATGACCTGAGCTGAAGGCAGAGGCTTTAATCCACTGTGCCACCCAGGCGTCCCGCAAAACAGACTTTAAAACAAAGACTATAATGACACAAAGAAGAATACTATATAATAATAAAGGGGACAATCCAACAAGAAAATATAATAATTGTAAATATTCATGTACCCAAACAAACAAAAAGCTTTTCCCCTAAGGTAAGAAACAAAACAAGGATGGTCACTCTCACCACTTCCATTCAACACAGTATTGGAAGTCCAAGCCACAGAAATGAGACAACAAAAAGAAATAAAAAGCATCCACACTGACAAGGAAGAAGTAAAACTTTCACTATTTACAGATGACATGATATTATATCAAGAAAACCTGAAAGAGTCCACAAAAAAACAGCTAGAACTGATAAATGAATTCAGTAAAGCTGTGGGTAACAAAATATGCACAGAAATCTATTACATTTCTACACACCAATGAAGCAGAAAGAGAAATTAGAACACAATCCCACTTACAACTGGACCAAAAATAGGAAGATATCTAGGAATAAACCTACCCAAAGAGGTGCTTTGAAAACTATAAAACACTGATGAAAGAAAGTGAAGAAGACACAAAGAAATGGAAAGACATGCAATGCCCATGGACTAGAAGAACAAATATTGTTAAAATGTCTATACTACCCAAAGTAATCTACACATTTAATACAGTCTCTATCAACATACCAACAGCATTTTTCAAAGAACTGGAACAAACAATCCTAAAATTTGTGAACCATAAAAAAGCCCCAAATAGCCAAAGCAATCTTGAAAAGCAAAGCTGGAGGCATCACAACTATGAACTTCAAGTTATATCACAAAGTAGTAGAAAACAAAATAGTATAGTACTGGCACAAAAATAGACACGGAGATCAATAGAACACAAAAGAAAACCAAAAATAAAGCTACAGCTTACATGGTCAATTAATCTTCAACAAACCAGGAAAGAATATGCAATGGGAAAAAGAATCTTCAACAAAAGGTGCTGGGAAAACTGGAGAGCTACATGCAAAAGAATGAAACTGGGCCATTTTCTTACACCATACACAAAAGTAAACTCAAAATGGATTAAAGAGGGTGCCTGGGTGGCTCAGAGGGTTAAAGCCTCTGCCTTCGGCTCAGGTCATGATCCCAGGGTCCTGGGATTGAGGCCCACATCGGGCTCCCTGCTCAGTGAGGAGCCTGCTTCTTCCTCTCTCTCTCTGCCTGCCTCTACTTGTGATCTCTCTCTCTGTCAAATAAATAAATAAAATCTTTTTAAAAAATGGATTAAAGACTCAAATGTGAAATCTGAAACCATAAAAATTCTCAAGAGAGAAGAGGCAGTAGTTTCTCCAACATCAACTGTAACAACATCTTTCTAGATATGTGACCTGAGGCAAGGGAAACAAAACCAAAAACTATGGGACTAACTCTGCATAGCAAAGTAAACAATCAACAAAACTAAAAGGCAACCTCTGGAATGGAAGAAGGTATTTGCAAATGACATATCTGATAAAGGGTTAGTAATCAAAATATATAAAAACACTTAACAAAAATTCAACACCCATGGGGCAACTGGCTGGCTCACTCGGTGAAGCACGCAACTCTTAATCTTATGGTTGAGTTTGTGCCCACATTGGGTATGGAGATTACTTAAAAATAAAACCTTAGGGGTGCCTAGGTGGGCTCAGTCAGTTGGATGTCCAATTCTTGATTTCAGCTTGGGTCATGGTCTCAGGGTCCACAGGGGTCTCAGGGATACAGCCCTGCATCAGGCTCTGTGCTCAGCAGCGAGTCTGCTTGTCCCTCTCCCGCCCCCTCCCCCTCTGCCCTTTCCCCCACTCACATGTGCTCTCTCTCTAAAATACACAGAAATTTTTTAAAAAAGTCTTAATACAAAACCTCGACATCCCAAAAATGAATAATCCAATTTAAAAATAGGCATTAGATATGGACAGACATTTCTCCAAAGATGAATGATATCCAAATGGCCAACGCATACATGAAAAGATGCTTATCATCACTTATCAGGGAAATGTAAATCAAAACTACGGTGTAATATTACCTCATACCTGTCAGAATGGTTAAAATCAAAAAGAAGTGTTGAAGAGAATGTGGAGAAAGGGAAACCCTCTTGTATTGTTAGTGGCAATGCAAACTGGTGCAGACACTCTGGAAAACAGTATGAAGGTTTCTCAAAAAGTTAAAAATAGAACTATCCTACCGACCCAGCAATTGCATCACTGGGTATTTACTCAAAGAAAATAAAAACACTAATTCAAAGGCATACATGCAACCCTATATCTACAGCAGCATTATTTACAATAGACAAAATATGGAAGCAGCCCATCGTCCACTGACTGATGCACTGATAAAGAAGATGTGATATGTGTACACACACACACACACACACGAATATTATTCAACCATAAAAAAGAATGGGATCTTGCTGTTTCCAACTGTACAGATGGAGTGAGAGAGTATAATGCTAAGGGAAATAGTCAGAGAAAGACAAAAACCAATGATTTCACTCATATGGGGAAATCAAGAAACAAAACAAATGAGCAAAGGGAGAAAAAAGAGAAACATAAACCATGAAACAGACTCTAACTATAGAGAACTGATGGTTACCAGACGGGAGGTGGATGGGTGGGGGGATGGATGAAATAGGTGATGGGAATTAAGAAGTGCACTTGTGATGAGCATAGGGTTATTAAAATAAAAACTTAAAACAAAAGAATGAAGCAAAATCCAGACCATGGAAAGCTACAGAAAAAAACAGTGAGGATGGGAATCTATTTATGAAATGAAAACTAAGACTCAAGGGGCACCTGAGTGGCTTAGTCATTAAGCGTCTGCCTTTGGCTCAGGTCATCATGATCCCAGGGTCCTGGGATCAAGCCCCGCATCAGGACTTGCTCAGCAGGAAGTCTGCTCAGTGGGAAGGGAGCCTGCTTCCCCCTCTTCCACTCGCCCTGCTTATGTTCCTGCTCTCGCTATCTCTCTGTCAAATAAATAAATAAAATCTTAAAAAAAAAAGACAAAAGAAGAAAAGAAAAAAGAAGACTCATCAAGGAGTAACAATATACTAGACTCCAAACAAACAAAAATTTAGTATAATGTCAATATTGCCTAGATAAATCATGGTAAAAAGGAATTACTGTTCAACTTTCTGTTTCATAAGAGATACCAATTTGTGGCTATTTTTTAAAGTTCTCATCTTTTGGGGCGTCTGCATGGCTCAGTCAGTTAAGTGACTTACTCTTGATCTCGGCATCGTGAGTTCAAGCCCCAAGCTGGGCTCCACACTGGGCATGGAGCCTACTATAGACAGACAGATAAAGTTCTCATCTTTTACATACTAATATTTTAAAAATGAAATGATATGATGCCTAAGATTTGTTCTAAATAATAAGTGAGAAGGAGATGAGGAATAGGGGGCACCAATGAAACAATACCGGCCATGAGTTGGTAGGAGTTGAAGACCCCTGAAGGCAATGAGTTCATGGAATTTCTTATACTATTTTCTCTACTTTTCTAGCAGCCTGAAATTTTCCATAACAAGGTAAAAAAAAAAAAAAGCTACAAAGAACTGAGATTAGAGCCTCTATTCACACTTCAGGTACAACAGAGTTTGAGTTAAAGTAAGTTAAATGTCTACTGAAACAAAAGCATCAACACACTTTGTAGGAATATAACAGAATCCAGAGTATCTACAACAATATACAAGACACAAAAATTTCTTGACACATGATCGAAAAGAAAAATGTGACCCATTCTCAGGAGAAAAGACAAAAAAAGGGCAATCCTGAGATGAGCTAGAACCATTGTAACTCAATGAGGTAAAGGAAAATGAAATGAATTAAAAGATAGATTGAATAAAATGTTGGTAAAGGGTACTCTGGATCCGAGTATAAATACTGTAACTTTCTTTGATCAAACTATTTCAAAATAAAAAGTTAGGAGGAGTAGATGGAAGGAAGAATAAGAAAATCCAGAATCGGGCGCCTGGGTGGCTCAGTGGGTTAAAGGCTCTGCTTTCGGCTCAGGTCATGAT